>JAPDFK010000146.1:0-107337 GCA_027569635.1 Lasiosphaeriaceae sp. G1095
TAATATAATATAATATAATATAATATAATATAATATAATATAATATAATATAATATAATATAATATAATATAATATAATATAATATAATATAATATAATATAATATAATATAAAGAGGTTTACTTTTTCCTCTACTTATAATTGAGGTTAATTATAATATTATAATTTAATACTGATTGACATTAGGTTATGGGAGTGTGTTAGTTATAATACTATAATCTAATTATATAAGAGTTATAGTTATAACTAGTTGCATAACTATATTATAGTATAACGGCTATATTAGTTACTTATAGACTAGAGGTCATGGGTTCAACTCCTGAAAAAAGCAGTCTTATAAAATAAGGTTATTACATAGGTCTGCAACTTGGCCACTAGTTTGCCTTAAACCTGGTAGATTGTTACAGATTATGACAGCCTAATAATAAAATTAATGACTAGTTACGAACTTAGTTTTGTTATAAACTAAGTTATAGAGTAAGTGCTTACTCTGCAATTAAGAATAAATATATTAACTATTATAAAGAGAGCCTTACACTCTAGTATAATTGGTAGATAGAAGACATTAACATTAATACAATCAATCCTTTTAACTTACTTTAATTTGCATCCTTGAGCTTACTTTGACATACCCTAGCCCTATTATCCACTCATCCAATACTCTACTTTAACAACTTCCAACAGGTTATGCTATAGTTTAGCTTCTTGTAGTTTATAGGGTAGTGCGTGCGTATAAGTAAGTTAAGAGAATATGTGTTAAGGTGCTCCTTCTTTACAGCTATCCCCTCTTTTGTAGCCAACATTCTCATTGAGCCTTTTTAATTTGGTTTCCCTTATTGCTTTTCTATAAATTTACAAGTTGTTAGTGTAGTGGTAACATATCCTGCAATTGTAATTTAAGAACTGGTTGGCAGTAGCTGGCTAGTTTTTAGATTAATTTAGGGAGGTTATTAGTTTGATTCTAACATAATCTAAACCCCTCCTTTTTTAACTCTATATATTCCTCCCTTTTAAGCTAATGTTTTTATTGAACCTTCTTTACTTATCTTTATTATTCTTCTTTTAATAATAAAAGCTTTAGTAACATAGCACTAGCTTCTTAGTTAGAGGTTGAAAGTTTAAATTCTTTTTAAAGTATTTTTACATTTTGGTTTATTAGTATAGACTAAAGTGTTAGAATAGTTCTTTTTTTTAATTAGTTGTCCTATTTTTAGTGTTTTTATTTACTTTCTTTTTATATTTTCCTAATAGCTTGTGTACGTTAGCTAAGTATTTACGCAATTTTTAAATATTGTATTTTATAAGCTAACTTACTTATTTAACTAAAAAAAAAAAAATTCTTATATCCTTATATTCTATAATATTTTCTACTTTTTATTCTTCTTTTCCGTTTATAATCTTTCGTAGTAGTAGTACTTTTTAACCCTTTATAACGGGCTATTTTTCTAATAAGGAGATTAGGAAAATATTATATAGTTGGGCGTATTTAGCTAGTAGTTAGACGTAGTACATTTAGTTACTAATTTTTTCTTTTACTTTAATTAGAATAAATCTTAGTATCAGCTTTCTTCTAGCTTTAAATTAGAAAATTTAAGTTAAAAGGCTTACAATTTCTTTTTTTTTCCAAGTTTTATTTATTATATGCATTATAGTACTTTTTTGCAAGTTTATAGCTTTTTGCTAATAATAGTATATACGTTTTTGTAATTAAGTAAGCTTATTTAACTATTTATAAACTTTTTATACTTTTAACTATATAGAAAGTATGTAATTTACTATCTAAAAGTAGTAGCTATATAAAGTTTTAAATAGGTTTATATTAATAGTTAAGTAAATGCTAGTATTATAAATAAATTTAGCTTTTAAGAGGAATAGTGCTTATTAAGCCTCCTTATTAAAAAAATATTTTAAATAATACTAAAAGCTTTAGTACGTTTATTTTAATTAGTTATTAGTTTATAAATAGTAAATAGTTAAAAGTTTTTACTTAATTTAATAAATTTTAGAAAATTTAGCTTAGAATTTGCTAATTAATAGTAAATTTTGGTTAAAAACTATATTGAATAGTATGCTAAAGTAGTATTTCATACGTTTATAAAGTAGTTGCATTAACTTAATAGTAATAATAATAGTAATAGTTGCAATAAAAAGTATAATTTTAATAAACTTATCAATAATTATTAAGGTTATATTAATTATATAGTTTTAGTATTAATAAAGTAATAATTTTATAATAAAGTTTATATTAATTTTTTTAAATAATTATATTAGTAGTAAATGGGAGGTTAGTTTATTATAAAGTTTATACTTAAGCTATTAATTTCTTATATAAACTTAGTATTAATTAATATAAGTTTATACTTTTATATTAATATTATTTTAACAAAATTTCTATTTTAATAAGTTTATTATTTTTTAGCTTTTAAAATACCTTATATAGGGGTTATTATAGTATAGTTATATAAGTTTTTTTTATATTATTAGTACTATTAAAATTATTAACTTACTTTTAAATGAGAAAGATTTTTATTATTAATGTTATTATTTTTTAGCTTACTTTAAGTTTTAATATTTATATGCTATATGCTATTATTTCTTAAGTTTAGCTTAATATTTATATAGCTTATACTATTATTTCTTAATTTCCTTTTAAGCTTAGTACTTATATATTTTTAACTATTTTACTAGCGCAAACCTTTACTATAACTATATAAAGGATTAATAAGTTAATATATTAAGCACTTTACTATAATTATTTTTTAATTTTTTAAATTTAATTATTTTAGTAAATTTATAATAGTTTTCCTAATATAGCGTTTTAGCCTTTTTATTAAAGTATAATTATCTTATTCATAGTTTTTTATTAAACTTCTACTTTATTAAATGCTATAAGTTTTAGAATTTTAAGGATAAAATATATTATAGTTAAAATTCTAGCTATTTTAATTTGAAAATATTAAATTATTATATTATATTTTACTATTTTATAATCCTTTTAAAAATAAAAGCTTTTACACTTCTTTATTTAAATTTAAATAATTATAATTTATATTACTTTTAGTAGTTTTTATATTAATTATAACTTTTTATTTAATATTAAATTATTTCTTTTACTATATAATTAGGTCTTTATAAAAAAGAGTTAGTTAAGTTTATAGTATTAAGCTTATATTTAATATTAAAATTTAAAAAGGATAACGTATTACACTAGGATTCCAGCTACCCTAGCATTCTAGCCACTTTTGGAATAGCCTCCCTACTATAGCTTTTGAGAGAGAAGAAAAGAGTAACTATAGCAACAAAACAACAATAACATTACCAAACCTCTCTTAATTACATCGTTTTTAACTTCATTCTAATTACTATCTTCAGGGCAATCAATCCATATTTTTTTCCCTGTAATTAAATACTATCCTTTCATCAAAAATCACGAGTTTTGGAAGTAATCCAAATCTAAGACCATCCCTACCCATACAGCACACCTATATAGCGAGATTTGAGCTATGCAAGCCCCCAAACCCTCTACTACTAAACCAGTAGTTATACGACTCACGCAGTACGTTATTGTACCCCTTAAGCGCTACGAGGCCAAGCCCCTACGAGTCCAGCGGCTAGCTAACTTTATGAAAGAAGACTGACTCGAACAAGCACTTTTAGCGATTTAGAATAGTACCATTACTTTTATTTGTAAAGCTACCAGGGTATATGATGTCCCTTGAAGCACTCTAACGGACCGATACAAAGGAAAGCTATTAATAAAGGAGGCAAAAGAACGGTTACAAAGGCTGAGTGCCTGTGAGGAGTAGACTATAGTTAATGCTGCTTACTAGCTTAATGCTTAAGGCTAGCTAATAATGATACCTACTATTAATAGCTTAGCTAGCTAACTGCTTGTAGTAAAGGGAGATATAGCGCCTTTAGGCTATAATTAGTACTTAACGTTTCTATAGAGAAACCCTAAGTTTTAGACTAGGCGCTTACGTGCAATGGACTAGGCTCGCTATAATGTGACTAACAAAAAGACTATTAAGCACTAGTTCAACTTGTTTAATACTACGCAATTACTCTATAACATTACTAACAATAATAGCTATAACATAGATGAAAAGGGGGTAATGAAGAGGGTTAGCAATATGTTATAGCGGGTTGCGCCAGTAGAACTGTAGCGGGCTGTGTGGCTCGTGTGGGGCTGAGAGCACGGGCTTGGAGCATAAAGAGGAGGCCGTGCGCCTATAGAGTTAGAGAGAGCTAGAGATCAGTGTTGCCAATGCATTATACCTACCTATCATCGACCTCGCGACCGTTGTACGTCACTCTTATTACCCTGGCTACTAACCCCTCTTACATGATGCCTCGAAAATCATCATACTAGTCAAAGAGGGCAAGGCATTCTCAGCCCAACTAAGTAACTGTAAATGGGTCTCAATTATAGAGTGTATCTCTGCTAATAACTTCCTCCTCCCTCTTTTCATAATTTTTGAAAGCCTTAGAATTCAACACAATTCAACTAACAATTCTATCAATAAGTCAATTAAAATTAGGGCATTGCCAAAAGGTTAGACTAATTGAAAGATTACCTTAAAATAGCTATATTACTTTAATAAGCACACGCAAGGCTATATATAAGGTAAGTATCACTTTGTTATACTGGATAGCTACTCAAGCTACGTATTGCTAGAATTTATAGCCTACTATCAAGAGCATAAAATCGTACCCCTTTACCTGCCCCCCCCCACGCTATGCACTAGCTCTAGCCCCTAAATGTAAGAATCTTTAAGCTCCTAGCTAAGTAATACAAAGCTTTAATTAGTAAAGGGGCATTATTTAGAGGTTAACAGATTAACAACCTTTAGTTTTTACGAATCTACTAAAAAGCGAAGAATAAAATATAGCATAATATTACTAGTGCTTAGAAGAGTACAGAGCTAGTGCCTCTTAATCTTGAAAAGGTCTTCATAAGGCTAGCCAACTAGGAGGTGCCTATAGCAGTTACTAAGCACTTAGTTACTACCCCTGCAGTACAAGCGGAGCTTAAGAACGTTGTAAATAGCCTTATTGTTATGTTACTAACTCCTTTTAAGCCTAAAGTTAACCTAGTATACCAAGTGTTTATTTAAGCTATTACTGAGATCCAAGTAATGAAAGCGCTTAACTAGGAGCTTATTAATAAGTTTAAAAACACCTGGAGGAAGCAAATAAGGAAGCATTATAGCGAAGTGAAGGTGTTAACAATTGAAGAATTAGAAAAAGTAAAAAAGGAAAAGTATATAAAGGAATAAATAGAACTAGTTACAAAGGAGCAGAGAGCTACCTTATGTGGAAAGGAGCTGTTTACAAAGATTACGTAGAAAGAAATACTAGTTCCGTTTAATTATTTTACTTATAAATAGTGTTATTTTACTTAATTTAGCTAGTGTTTTGTAATTCATATTATATTAAGCAGTGTAGCTATTATTTTAGTAAACTCATATTTAGTAGCTCAAGCTAATTTAAAATAGGTGGCCGGAATGCCAGGATAGCCGGAATCTTAGTGCATTACGTTAAGCAATAAATTTATTAAACTAAATAGCTTTTAAAGTTTTTTATTAAAATAATAATAACTTTTTTTAAGGCTTTATAATTTGTAAAAATTATAAACTTTTAATTAATATTATTTAAATAGTAGCTTTAGTATGTTAATAATTTAATAATAGCAATAAATTCCTTTTAACTAATAGCTTATTAAAATTTAACATTAAAAAGCTTTTATAATTAGTAAGCAATTAGGCATTATTGAAAGTTAACTAATTGTAATAAGATTTTTGAAATTACTTTATTATTAGTACTAGTTTTAACTTAAGTTACGCAGTTTGGGTTTTAATAAGCTAGAAAATCCATTTGTAAAAAGGCTTTTTTAAACTAATAAAAAGCAGAGTTAGCCTTTTAAAGTTATTAAAAAAAAGTAAAGGTTTTTCTTTTAAAAAGTATTATAATGAAAATAGTTATTTTTAAATATTTTTAAATAAAGTAATAGTAAAAGTTAGCAAATATAAAGAAAATTTGGTTTTTTTAGGTTAATTATAATAGTAGTTATTTTTAAATTGTTTTTACTTTTTTAAGGTTTATAAAAATGCTTTTTTTATTAATAAAGAAGTTTAAAAAATTAATTTGTTTTAATAAAAAGAATATTTAAATTGTTTAGCAAAGAGTTAAGTTCACTTTAAGCAATTAAAAACTTGTAAAATATAAGTAGTATGCTTTTTGCAAGTATATAAATAGATAAAAATATTATTTAAATAAATAATATAAAATACATTTATTAAGTTAGTAAAAGCTTAATTAATATAAGCTTAAAAAGTAATTAAGGTATTAGTTAGGTTAAAAAGTATAGTTATATATTCGAATTAGTTATAATAGGTTTTAAAATTTATTTTTTATTAATTAAATTAGTAGATTTAGATTTAGTAGTAAATATTCATAAGGTTTAGCTTAATAAAAAAACTATATATTTATTAATTAGTTTATTAAATTATTAATTAGTAAAAGTAAATATTAATTTTTAAATAATAATTTTATTTAAACTTTAATAATTAATATAAAAACGTATGATTTTATTTTTTAAGAATAAGAATAATTAAAGCTTTAATAAGGTTATTGCTTTTAATAATCCGCTTATTAGTAAGGTTTTTTAAATATATAAAGCTAATTCATATAGTTATTATTTCATTAAAGGCTAATATAACCTTATAATAATATAATTTCATTTATGAAGTTAATATAATGCTTTTTTTAAAAGTATTTAATATTTTGTTTATGTGTTTTAAAAAAACTATTATTTAATATACTAGTTTTAATAATAATAGTAGTAGCTAGCTTCTTTTAAATTTGTTTAAAGTATTGCTAAAACTCTTTTTAAAGCTTATAATAACGTTAAAAATTATTATTATAAAAGTTAGTATGTTATTAATAATATTTTTATTAGAGTTACTAATAAAACTTTTAAAAGCTTTATTTAAAAGTATTAGTAGCTATATATAAAGCTATACCCTCTTAATTTATATTGGGGGTTTTTTATAGTATTAATAGTAATTTTTTTAACTTTTTAATTTTATAAAAAAATTAGAAGATACATATGTTTTTTTTTATTTATTAGTAAATTAGAACATTAAATGGAAAATTCAATAGTTTTTTAGTTACTTTTTATTAAAGTTAATAGATTATAATAAATTAAAACTTTTTAATTTTAAAAGGAAAATAATATAATAAATATAGTAAAATTATTAATTAATATAATTAATTTAGGCTTTTAAATTAGTATTAAAAGTTATTAGTACTAGCTTAATAGTTTAATTATAATGTTAAAAGTAAATATTATTTTATATAATAAAAGTAAGGTTTAGTTTAATTTTATTAAAAATAGTTTAAATAGTTTAATTAGAGTTATTATTTATTATTTTCCGTTTTTTAAAAAAAAATTTAGATTGAAAAGTTTAAAGTACTAATTTTTTTATTATTATTATTACCCTTTACTTTAATGTTCTATACTTAAGCTTTAATTGTAAATAGTATAGTGAAAAGTTAGTAAAAGTAATAACATTGTAAATACTTTAATTTATTATATTAATAGTATATAATACCCTTTTTAAAGTAGTTAAGCAATTAAAAATTTTGTTTAGTAAGTAGTAGTATTTGCATTATTTAATAAATATATAAAAAGGGTAGTTTAATATAGGGTTTTTAAAAGTTTTTAATTAAAATTTAAAACTTTTTTTATAAAATTAAAGCTTTGCTATATTTTAATTTTATAAAAGCTTTTTTTATAAGTATCCATTTTTAGTTATTTTAAAAAGAAATATATATAAGTTAGATATATTTGCATTATTTAGTATAATTTTTTATTAAAATAATATTAAAGATAATTTTAATATAATAGTTATAATAAAAGTAACTAAGCTTAAGCTAATAATTATAAGCTATAAAAATATTATTAATTTTTATATTAGAAAAGAGTTATATTAATATTACTTACTTTTAGTAAAATTCTTAAAAGGATTTATTATTTTAGATATATATTATCTAATTTCTTTATATTTAATTTTTTTTAAACTTACTATTTGTCACAGCGGGTTGTGCTAGTGGAACTATAGCGGGCTGTGTAGCTCGTGTAGGGCTAAGAGCATGGGCTTGGAGCATAAAGAGGAGGCTGCGCGCCTGTAGAGTTAGAGAGAGCTAGAGATCAGTATTGCTAATACATTATACCTGCCTATTATTAACCTCGTGATTATTATGCATTACTCTTATTACCTTAGCTACCAACCCCTCTTATACGCTAATCTCTCTTTTATTAGGAGCTGGCTCAGCAAAATAGTGCGTAATAGTTAGGCAAGTCACGTTTAATTTAAAGCTTCGATGACGCGCGCTTAATCTAGAGCTTCGACGATGCGCGTTCAATTTAGAGCTTTAATAATGCGCGCTTAATTTAAAGCTTTAATAACGTGCGCCCAATCTACCATCTCGATGACCTAGCCAAGCCCTAGTGATGAGGCTGCATTGAACTAAGTGCTTAAGTATGACTAACCTATTGTGTGCTACTAGAGCAACGAAGCTGCGTTGAGTTATTTATTGCAGTACAACCAACTTATTACGCGCTCAAGGGCTGATGAGACTGACAACAAGGCATAGCTTCAAAGGGTTTTAGAAGAAAACTGCTAATTAAACACCCAGATTGCTCTTTAGCGTACTTTTATTAAAAATAAAGTAAAGTGCAAAATCTTTAATATATTCTTATTACAACTTGGAAACGAAAAGACCTAGTTTATCTTATTAATAAAAAAGAGGAAGGCTTCTAACTTATAATGTTTTAATTGCTTTGAAATAAGCTATTACGCATTACGTTGCTCTTAGCTAAAGAAGTGCTAGAAATACTTTTAACTAAGCTATATATAGGTAAACTATACTTGCAAAAAGCTTACTATAAAGTTAAATAGTAATAGTAGCATAGCTATAAGTTCTAACTTAATATCTTTTAGTAAAGTTAATTTAGAAGTATTTTATAATTTTATTATAAAAATAAAATTGTGAAAAAAGTATTACTTTCTTTAGTTTAAAATTCAAATGTTTATTTCCTTTTTTAAGTTAGCTTTAAAACATTTTATTTAAGTTTGTAGCTTAAGCTTAAAGTAAAGTTATTTTAATAATTATATATAATGGTAAAAATAAGGTATGAGGGCATGCTTTTCTAAAGAGGAGAATAGCAAAGTAAAAGAAAAAGCTTTAAAATTAAGAATTATATAATTTTAATTAGGGTTATAAGCTCTTTTAAAGCTAAGATTTGCGTAACTTTAATTAGAGCTACAAGTTTTTAAAAATTTGGAATAAATAGTAATTAGGAACTTTATTTAGCAAAAAGTAGGCTCTTTAATTTTTTAATGAAAGCTTAAGCTTAGAGAGTCCAACTTATAAATAAATTGTAATAATAATAATTTAAAAAGAAGGGGTTACTAAATTTATATAGTTAAGCCTATTTGTTAAGTATAGACCGCAAATCCGTTAACTCTTTTAGAGTATTGGTAATATATATTCTAAATAATATTATAAAATTTAGCAAAGCTTGTGAACGCTAAGCGTAGTCCTTCAAAATAGCTTGTAACTACTTGGAGGCTACCAAACGGAGGATTAAACAGCTTGTGACCGCTTGAGTAAGCTTGTAATTACTTAAGGGGTAAGCTTATAATCGCTTTAGCTTTTAACGGCCTTAGGATAAGGCTGTAAGGAGGGGGAATTATGTTACAGCAGGTTGCGCTAGTGGAACTGTGGCGGGCTGTGTAGCTTGTGTGGGGCTGAGAGCACGGGCTTAGAGCATAAAGAGGTAGCCGCGCGCCTATAGAGTTAGAGAGAGCCAGAGATCAGTGTTGCTAATGCATTATACCTGCCCATTATTGACTTCACGACTATTATGCATTACTCTTGTTACCCTAGCTACCAACCCCTCTTACACTATTAAAGTAATTAAAGTTAATATAATTTTTAAATTTTTATTATAAAACTTATTAGAAGTTTACATTAAAAAAGTAGTTTTGGTAAGCTTGCTATTATTACTATATTTTAACTTTTATTTAAATATTAGCTTATTAAATAAAAAGCTATTTAGGCTAGCCTTTATATATAGTATTACTTTGCTTTATAATTTAAAGCTAGTTTTTTTATTTTTGAAAGGTAGCGTTTACTTTAAGCTTGTTAATTACATAAATAAGTAGTTTATTATCTTTTTGCTAACTTAATCCTCCTTAGCTATTAAAGTTGGTTATTAAACTTTATAGAAATACTAGTTAATATTTGTATTATTAAGTCTTGGAGTTATTAGGGGTTTATACTAGTAAAAGTAGTTTAAAGGTTAAAAAGAAGTAGCTTACTTATAGTTAAAATCTCTTTTTCTTAGCTACTTTATGTTTAGTTAATAAGGTTTTTAAATGCTTACATTTATAATGAACTAGCTTAAGGAGTAGCTCTCCCTTTTTTGCAAGTATTACTTACTATAATAACTAGCTTAATTAAACTATAAAGTATAGAAATTAAAGAATTATAAGATAAGATAGGTATGCTTAATTAAAGTGGTTATAATAGTAGCAATAAGTAAGGTGAGCAATAACTAACAAAGGTATAAAACTTTAATCTAGCCTTTGAAAAAATGGTAGGTAAGGGCTATTACTTATATATATAGTTAAAGGCTAGGCTTTCTTATAACTATATAGTTATATTATAGTCTAAGGCATAACTTATTAAGGCTAGCTTATAGTAAGGAAGTGTTAAGCCCTACATAGCACGTGCTTAGCACGTGCCGTATCTCTTAGTATAGGCAAAGCTTATAATAATTCTTATAATATTAAAAGTATCTTTATTTAACAATTAATTATTTATATACAACGAGCTTATTATTTAAGTTAAAAATATATAACGCTATAATATATTCAACAAACGCTTACACGTGAACGGCTTGGAAGTCGTCAGCATAATAGTAAAGATACGGGAGGTTGCTGGGGTTAGTGAAGCGGATTTGAAGCTCGCCCCTTCCCGCGGGCCCCGTGGTAAACTGGATGCCGTTGGCGCGGTTAAAAGCAGCGCCGGACCCGGAAGGGCATAGGACGGAGCTGACCTGAACGCCGGCGTACCAGACCTCGATGCGGGAGCTGGCGTCGAAGTTGAGGCAGCGGTAGAGAAATGAGACTGTGTAGGTGGTTGACGGGCGCGCGTCAAATGTCTCGCGGATGCCCGTGTAGCTGCTGCCGGCGGTGGGCGGGTACGTGCGGACGATGACCCGGCCGCCCGAGCAGTAGCCGTTCGCCGTGCACGGATTGACGCCGTTGATGATCTCCAATCGGCCGCCCGTCGTCGGAACGGTGTCGGTCCACGGCAGTATGCTGCCGGTCGTCACATAACCCTCAAACCCACCGTTGATGACCGGGTCTGCGCCGATGGTGATGGCAGGCGCCGCCACCGAGACGGTTGCCACCACATTAGTCGTGACGGTCGAAACGACCGTGGTCTGTTTGAAAGGTACAAGTCAGCTCGAACCCCCAGAACCAAGAAAGGAGACTCGAAGGAAAAGACATCACTGACGGTAGCCTCGACAAGGGCCGTGGAGACAGCAGTCTCGACCACGGTCACGGTGGACGCCGTGGCCGTGGCCGTCGACAGGAAGCAGTTGCAGGCGCTGCTGATGCGGGCCTCGCTGGACGAGCACTGCGAGACGATGGCGTCCGCCGGATCGACCGTAGAAAGGGTTGGAGCTCGCTTCTGATACACGGTGGTAGCAATGGGGTTGGTCCTATGGTGGCCATGGTCAGCGAACCGCTTTCCCCGGAATAGAAAGACGGCTTACTGGGTGGTCGTCGCCGTCGTCGTTGTAAGCGTCGTCAAGATCGTCTCGAGGTTGACCAGCTTTGACGTGACCGTCTCGAGCTCGGTGACAGTTGTCGTGATGGGCGCCAAGGACAGCCAAGAAGCACAAAACGACTCTCCAAACGCCAGGTCGGCGCCGACGGCGCCAAGACACTTTGTGGACCCGCATGTGGGCTTGGGACCACAGGCTGCGTTGGCAGCGCCGGCCAGGATGCCGGCGCCGATGCAGAGCGTCCAAGACCTCATGTTTTTCTTCATAGCGCGTGAAAACGAGTGTAATGGGTCGAACCGAGGTACAGCGACGAAACAAACAGCGGAGGAAATGAGCGACGCGGAGAGAAGCTCTGGACGAGAAACCCAGACGCAAAACCCGGGGCGACTCCCCCATTTATTATTCATCAAATTATCATGGATGTTGACAATTGTGCCCCTTTCCCAAGTCGCTAAGCACGCGCTATTGTGGCTGATGTTCGTTAGAGCCGCACTGCTGACCTTTGAACCAGGATGCGCCATTCAGCTCGATCCGCTGCTGCGAAACTAGTCCCGAATTGACAAAAACAATGAAATATCTATTGCGATTATCAACATATCCAAGAAATGGGGATGTTGAATCGTTGATTGATGTCTTCTTTGTTACGGCTCGGGCTGGCTGCAGCAATGCTCTTTTCCACGTTGCTCATTTACGACTGGGAACACCGGGAGTAAAAGAGGGCTCCTTATTTATGCCATTTGGAAACCTAAACCAACAAGATATTAAGCTCCTTCGTCGTTGCGACCCAACTGACTCGATGAAAGATGTGGTGTCACCCCACACGGCGAAATACCATGGGTGGTGTTGCTTGACTTCCGGTGACTTGTCCTTTTTCCCTTACGGGCTCCACAACCAGCCCCTCGAATCTTAGGACACGATCTGTGTGATTAAGAATCGGCAAGCAAAAGACAATATTTGCCCGAGGCAAATAGTCATGTTTGTCCGCCTGGAACGCTTCCATGTACGTGATTCCATCTGGATGTTGTCTCGACAACTCCTCAAACACTGGCTGGAACCTGGTTGAGACCATGGCTGCAACATCGTATTTCCCAACACCACTTGCAGAGAGATGAATCTCCTCTTCCTTTGAGTCCTTGGTGTGACCGATCTCCAGGATCGTCTCTCCGCCAGAATACTTACCGTTTTGCCTATGCCAAGCGACTTTCAACACCCCCCGGAGAAGTAGCCCATCCTGAAGACTTAGCCCCCTCGGTGGGCTTCCTGGAGCAACATTGAAGTTCATGAACCGCAACCCCCAAACAAGCCCCATACCAGCAGGATACCAACCAGCCCCCAAAGCGGATCGGCACATTCAGCGTATTCCAGGGCCAGCTGGGAGCCAAATAGTCTCTGGGTCTCGAGCATGGCTTCTTGTCTGTGGCAGGAAACCACGGCAAGCACCTCGGCAAAGTCTCGTCAAGCCAAACCCCATACTGATGGGGTGCGGAACTCTTCGACTCCAGTGCGGCGCGAAGACCCGTGAACGCAACGACATGGTCGGTGGAAAACGTGATCTCTGTGGCCGAGTACTGCTGTACACTCTGCGACCGGGCCTCATCCATCGGTCTGCGGTCCTCAACAGTGGGGCTGGCGGCTTCGAGTAGTAACTTGACGAATTTCCGGCTGCCGCCACTGAACTGCCACCATATGTCTCCTGGTTCCGCGGGCTTTCCGTTGAGGAATGATTCACAGGCCTCCAGGTGGCTGCAACCGAAGAGAATCGGATCCCTGCCAAAATAGCGCGTGCGTGGTGAGAGGAGGCGCTCCTGAACAACCCAAGCCCGTTGGAACAGCGGACCAGCGTCCATGTTTGTCTTCCATCTGACTTCAAGAGCCCTAGCGTGGATATTGCAGTACCGGGTCGGGCCATCAGTCGGGAAGGACAGTGGCATGAGACATGGAAAGATGGAGTGAGGGTTGCGTTCTGAAAACCAGCCGCCCTCCCCACCTGAGGCATGGCTGGCGGAGATGGTGCAGCTCAAGAGGCTGTTGACTTTGTGCATAACTGCGGCTTCTTTCTCCCAATTTAGCCTGTCGTACTGGATCATGCAGAGGGAGTCGATCCAGATGTACCGGTAGCCTAGCTTGCGGGTTACGGACAGCGCGTCTACGAAAGTCTTGGAAAGCTCCGAAAGCGGCAACTGTTGGAGGAACCGTTGGGTGTTGCTATGCAGGAGGCGACATTGCTTTGTCCTGCCCCAGCAGTGGCTAAGGGTGAGCCAAGAGACGGGGCTTTGGAGTGAGCTGGACAATATGAGCCGTGGTAGCTTGTTGTTGTTTGCGATATCGCCGACGTCGATTAGACGGGTGGGGGACCAGGTTTGACACTGATAGACAAAGCAGTCGTGCTCGGTCAGGCAGGTTGTCAGCCGGCTCTCGACCAGCTCAAAAGACTTTTCTGATTCTGTGTTTGTATCCGGTTTGGGAGACCACTCCTTACGCAGAACGGCAAGTACAGCATCATCTGGATTTCAGATTTATTAACAATAACTCCAATAGTCAGTGAACGTAGCAAAGAGCACACAGACCAGAAATTTCCTCTAGAGCCAAAAGAAAACTTCGTCTAAGCTCACCAGAAACGTCTATACCGCGCCAGAAGGCCATGTTGTGCTGGTAGCCCCCAACTGAACTTTTTCGTAAACCCATAGCGGAGATCAATATCATCAGAGGCTGGAAGGTTCTCCCAGTCTTTCCAGGGCTTATTTTTGCAACCCTCCTCACTGGTCAGCCAGTGCCAGACCGTCGAGCAAAGGCGACATCCATCAGCCACAGCTTGCTCAAAAGAGGACTTGGTGTGGTGAAGCCGGTTCCCATCCTCCTTGGTTGGCCAAAAGAGACTAGGTCTAATATTTGGGATGGGCTCTATAAAAGTACCAGGATTTCTAGTCACCTCTGGCACCCAGTATGGCCCCCCCCCCCCCAAAAAAAAAGGCCCAGCACAGATGTGAAGATGTTGTGTCGAGCTATGGTTTCAGTTCTGGCGTCTAAGTCCGTGAGCTCATGCATGACAAGTGAAGGGGTTTCTCACTGTTCACAGCACAGTGACAAAAGTCAACAAATTAGGCTGTAAGCCGTCATCTACGCACTCGCCAACCAAGTCGTTATGGCAAGTTTCGTTGATCCCTTGTCGTACCCAACTGCCGCATCCAGGGCAGCCTGGACATGTGATTCACCTTCACATTCGACCAAGACAAAATCCCTACCCTTCAGCACGTTCCAGTCAGTCCCCTGATTCGCCGGGAACGATGTCAGCCTTGACATGGTTTCTTGCGAACTCCCGAGAGTTATCCAACAATGCCTCTGCCGTTCCCACCACAACCATTACCTTCTTGGCCAGCCCTTCACCCTGCAGCGTAGGAAACACTGGCTCCAGACTTCCCCTGCGTCCTCGGCACCACAAAGATTTGCCCAGATATCGGTCTCAATCAGGCCCCAATCATCATTGAACGCGCCCACCAGCCGCCGGTTGAGGTAATCCTTGCCGTCATTATACCCGTAGCTTCCTGATCGGTGTGAAGCAGGGTAAATGGGCATATGAAGAGTACGGCCCTGATTTGGCCGACGAGACGGACGGGAGCTGCGTACGGCGACTGCTTGGCGAGGCGTGCTAGCAGGGCTCCGGCCAACTGAGCACCGGCGCTGTCTCCCGCGAGTATAATGTCCTCAGCACGTAGGGAGATGTTATCTATGAGATACTGAAAGGCGAGGACAGCATGAACAAACTGAGCTGGGTACGGGTGCTTGGGAGCCAGGGCGTACTCGAGAATAACCATGTGCTTTGCCCCGCACACCGAGGTACAATGAAGTATCAGAGGCATGTGTGCTACGCTACGAAGCGGGTTGGTAAAGCCGCCGCTATGGTAGTAGAGCAGCGTTGGCCCAGTCGTATCGGCCGAAGCGGGCGTAATGAAGTGAAGAGTAGGTGGTGGGATATTTACATCCCGCTTAATGCCATTTGTTGCAACGGAGATGGCAACAGGCCTGAGAGTTGTCTCGTGGTGGGAAACCCGATGCTTAGTACAGTATTGTTTAATCGCTGCCCCAGTGAGGGTGAGGCGAGTAACCTAGCGTAGCTGGTCTGTTGAAAGTGTTGCTCTCTGGGCTTGCTGGAGCGTGAAGGCTAAGCTTTGGCGCTAGTGAAGAGCCTTGTTGGTTTGAAATGTGAAAGCAACAAGCCATCGAAGGACTAGGCAGACATGAATCCCAATAAGTGTCTATCCTTAGGAGCCAGAGAATGGAGGTGCTTACCGATCACAAGAATGAGCCCGAACAAAGACGCCTTGCCCAAAAGACCAAGCGTCTTGGTTTCTCTTGACGGGCCCTCATCTGCCATGTCGACAGCGGTCCTTGGCGGGGTTCGATACGTGGATAGGAGAGATGTGCCGACGATAGGTGACTAGATTGGGATGAAACTCGAGACCATAGAGAATGAAAATCGAAGTGATTGGCAGCTGTCCTGGATGGCGTGCGGCGTGCCTCTATTCGAGGGGAATGGCCCGTGCGTCTTGGACCAGACCACAACGTTAGTGTCACGTCTTTGTTCTCGAGTAGAGATGTAGTTCTACTGTTCTAAACCGCCCGCCTCGGTCCCACCGCGTTATTGTGCGCCAATTTTGTCTATTGTCTCTCATCTCAACTAAAAAAGAAGGTAAACCCAAACCAACTCTTTTCTAAACCGAACAATAAAATGGAGGGATTCGCTGATGGCCGGTCGTCTTTCGTCTCAACTTCTCATGCGTCCCTGACTTGACCCGGGCAGGCTACCCGCAACGCCGCTGAAAGCAGGACATTGCATTCTCGTTCAACCGGCCAACGTCTATGCCCGCAGAAAGGTCTTAAAGACTGCCGAATCAGTGCAGTCTTCCCAGGGATATCCGATTTCTTTCAGGAATCGCTGCAGCTCGGCAACTTCGTCGCCGGGGCAGAGGATGCCCGTCAAAACCTGGCCCATGTCTCCGCCGTAGTTCCTGTACTGGAAGAGACTGATATTGTATTTGGGCCGCAAAGTTCGCAAGAAACGCTCAAGAGCCCCGGGCCGCTCGGGGAACTTGAACATGTATAACCTCTCATCCAGGACATCAGACCGGCCGCCAACCATATATCGGATGTGGCTCTTTGCCAGTTCGTCTGCGGAAAGGTCTGTGACATCCATGCCACATTCCCTAATGCGGCTGATGATCGACTGGAGTTCCTGGGCGCATTGGTTACCGGGAGCAGTGAGCGAAATGCCGACCAGAACATTGGCTTCGGCTTCGGTGGCGTAACGATAGCTAAACTCGGTGACGGCGTGAGGCATTATGGCATTGACTAGCTCAGCAAAAGCGCCGGGTCGTTCGGGGATCTTGGCACTCAGAAGTGCTTCCCTTCCTTCGCCGTATGTGGCTCGAGCGGCAACGAAACCCAGGCGATCGAAGTTCATATTTGCGCCGGAAGTGATGGCTACCAGTGACCTCGTTGGGTCACTGGATGGGTTGGCGGCAACCCACTTCTTCAGTCCAGCAACCGCCAAGGCACCGGCTGGCTCAACGATAGACCTCGTGTCTTCGAACACGTCCTTGATTGCAGCGCAAGCCTCATCTGTGGTTACCCGGATCATTTCGTCCACCACCTCTTGGCAAATACGGAAGTTCTCCTCGCCCACCGTCTTGACTGCAGCGCCGTCCGCAAAAAGACCAACATCTTTCAGGAGCACACGTTCGCCTTTATCCAAGGACTGCGTCATGGCATCTGCGTCATAAGTCTCTACACCGATGATCTTTACGTGTGGCGCGATGCGTTTCACATAAACTCCGACACCACCGATCAGGCCACCGCCGCCCACGCAGCAGAAAATGGCCTCGAGTTTCTGCAGATTTGTCTGGGACAGAATCTCCATGCCGATAGTTCCCTGGCCGGCGATGACATAAGGATCGTCGAAAGGCGGGATATTGATAAGACCATCCGCCTTCTCTCGCCTGGCGCACTCTTCCTTCGCCTCGTCAAAGTCGGCTCCGTGGAGAACGACATGGCCTCCCATTCGGGACACATTCAGATGCTTGATGCTGGGCGTACCCTTGGGCATAACGATGGTGGCGGGGATCTTGAGTTTGCGGGCTGAAAAGGCGACTCCCTGGGCATGGTTTCCGGCACTGCAGCAAACGACACCTTTCCAGGATTCGGCTGGGTCCAGGTGGGCCATCTTATTGTACGCCCCGCGGAGCTTGAAGCTGAAGACGGGCTGCTCATCTTCACGTTTGAGCAATACATTGCACTCGAGGCGGTTGCTCAAGTTGACGGCTTGGACCAGCGGGATCTCGCCGCAAACCTCTCTAACACGAGGATAGGACGTGATGATGAGGCGCAGATACTGGCGGTGGCTTAGTTTAGTCGCACATCCTGGTCACACAATATTGCGACGACAGCCAATGGCAAATGATGCACGCACACTTGTTACGAGACACCCAAAAAGAAAGAAAGAAAGAAAGAAAGAAAGAGAAACAGAGGTTGAACAAGTGCCATACATCATACTAAAGTGAAGAGTGCATCGAACTCACATCAGGGTTGCCATTGGGAAGGAGAAACTCGTCAGGGACGAGCTTGTTAATCTTTGCCCTCCTGTCCTCCGATGGCGGCGACGGCTTCGCGCTGTACTCGGTCAGGGAGAAGCTGGTCAGTGACGGGGTTCTCTGGGGCGTCTGGGGCCGTGAGGTGCCATTGACGCCGTTGGGGATGCCATTGGCACTGTTGATGTTCGCTCCGTTGGCCAGGCGCGGCTCAGGGGTCTGTTGAGAAGCCATGTTTGCGACGACAGGATGGTCGGTGAGTCTTGAAGGCCGCGAAGTGAAGCTTGCCGACTTTTTGTGTGGACAAAGAACCTGAAACCTTTGGTGGGGCATTCTTGGTGAGACCCCACACCGCAGAGGACTCGGCGCCAGCGCGCATGACTATTCAAAGACAAATCCACTGCGGGGTGATGTTCCATTCACTATCCCCACCGTTCCTAGGTAGGTATCTATGTACTTCCATACGCTAACAAGCGGTCGCAGTTGGAAAAAGCAACTGCTATCTCTTCAACACAGACAAAGCGAAAGGAACACTTGCAATGGCAAACAAGACTCGCGCCATACCTAACCCCCCGACATTCCGGACTTGACATACAGATAAAGAGATGTCAGGCTGGATCATGTCTTGGGTTAAGTAGACCTGGTAGAAACTCTCTTCAAACTATCGTCAAATTAGAGAGAAGAAAGAATGATTACTTAAAAACAAATCATATTTTAGAAAGAGATAAAACATTTGTAAACCTTGATATTGTTCTTCGCGAGCACTTCGATGATGAATGTCTTACCAGTTGCCCCGCTGGTGGCGTGTGCTTGGCTCGTGCGCACCTAGATCTCCGCAAGGAGCCATGAGCTCCCCGAAAACCCCTGCAGCGTGGCCGGACCATGGTGGAAATCCCAATCCCAATTTGAACTTGAAGTCACTTTGAAGTCGCGACGTCTTTTCCCAGCAGCGCCCCCTTCGTACGCTCCAGCATCTGCCAATCGCTCCAGGTCATTGCCCAGCATGTCTGACCGGCCCATGCCGTCGTCTTTCGACGGCGACGAGTAAGTTGCTCCCAGCGCTGGTCTATTTACCCTGATGGTTAGTTACGGGGGACGTTCGATAGCATGCTCACAATTCCAACTTGTACAGTGAGTTCAACAAGGACACCCCGCTCCAGAAAATCATGAAGCGGCTAAAGAAGGAGCCCCTAATTCCCTTCGGATGCGCCCTCACTTTTGCTGCATTCACCAGTGCCTACCGCGCCTCGCGCCGAGGCGATAGCCACAGAGTCCAGATGATGTTCCGAGCCCGTGTCGCCGCGCAAGCATTCACCGTTATCTGCATGGTTGGAGGCGGCATCTACTACGCAGAAGACCGAAACAAGACGAAGGAGGCATGGAAGGCGCAGGCATTAAAGGAGGAGGAAGAGAAGCGCTTGAAGTGGATCAAGGAGCTGGAGGCTCGCGACGAGGAAGCCAAGGCGCTCAAGGAGAGGATGGAGAAGATAAGGCAAAAGGCAGCGGAGCGTAAAGGTGCTACTACTACCACCGACGGGGTCGCGGCACAGGCGAGGGAAGCTTTCAAGTCCGACAAGGAGGCGATGGATGTGGCGGAGAGTGAGGATCGTGATCAAGCGGTGAGTGCTGCCGAGAAGGCAGGCAATGGAGTCCTTAGCTCGCTCGGCGGCTGGCTCGGCGGCTCAAGGAAGGCACCCGAAGATACACCACAAGTCAAAGAGGAGCCAAAGAAAGACACCAGTCCCTCGGATAAGTGAAGATGATGCTTGGAAGTAAGCCAACTGTACATATGGAACATGGCAAAACTGGGCTATCTGGGCTTATCGGGGAACATGGTCCGGGGTGAAAGAACCCCGGTTGTATTATTGCATGTCTGTTGTCTGTCAGGGGTCGGTTTACAGTATACACACTCTCCAAATTGGGTTGTCGTTTTGAACGCCAGCGTTCTACCGCTTGGATACCTAATACTGACCCTTCATGAATTCTATTTGCCTCCATTATCCCATGCTACCACCGCTCCGATTCGCACCTATTAACCCTGCCATTTCCAACAAGGCTCGATCAGCCTCAATGTCACCCGTGCCAAGGTTGATTCTTCTTCGTGCCTCAGCTTCCCTCGCCTCCCATGCCCAGTGTTCGGCTTGGTGTTTAGCTTCGTCGGCTCCTCCGCAGCCCCATACTTCAACACTTGAAACCTCAAAACGGTCCTGAAAATCAAACTTCCTCGCCTCACTGTTTCGGAAGGCCCCACCTCTCGAAGTATAGTCGTGCGTAAAGCAACCATACTCGAAGCTGCTATCAAGTACAAGAGATATAGCTCCTAGGGAGATGATATTTGATCGCCGGTACGCCTGAGTCGGCATCGGCGGAGGGCAACCAAAAGATATTCCTGCGTGGCCGGTTGACGGCGACGGCTTCGTGAATGAAACATAATCTTTGTTCAGACTTGATGCGTGGAATACATCATGGCAAGGTTCCAGCTGGAACAGGAGAGTATCCTCACCACCAAAGCACTCACGGTGAGTATGTTTCCATGGCTGGCTGACACATACCCCAAAGGTGAGCTTCTCCCCTTTTCCCACGCTCCCTCGAGCAAAGCGCTTTGAGGGCAAGGTGGTAAGAAAAGCTGATTCTGCCCCAGTGCTTCTATAATCGGACTCGTCAGGCAGACGAGTTCCACTCACGAGGAGGATCGTGGGCGCCCTCCAGTTGAAGACCTTTGTCTCGAAGCTGCCCATACTAAAACCATCGTCCTCACCCGAGTATAGAAGGCGAAGCCTTCGGAAGAGCGACGAGCCAGGAATGAAGAAAGACAGCTGCGACAAGACTCCGAGGTTCATAATCGATCCCGTGTCTTGTAATAGCGGCTGGACAATCTTGGGTGGCGAGGGAGGTTTATCTTTGTGTTTATGGAAGTCGAGATTCTTGGAGAATAGGAAACGCTCGAAAAGGGGGGTTAAGCCGTCGAATATGAAAGGCATCGACGACGGAATGATGGAGTTGAAATGACGGAACTTGACACCTGGGGATTGTTCGACATCCAGGAATGATCGCAGCACGCAATCAGCGGCACTTTTCAGATTTTCTAGTTCAGCTCTGAATACCCGATCCGGATATGACGAAGGGCTCTCCTGTGGCCCAAGAGGCGCAATGAACAGGAGCAGCATAATCAGCTTCCGAAAGTTATCCGCCGGGATCATGGCGCCGTGGACGGTGGTCGAGTTTCCTTGTTTGAAGACGCTGAGATAGTCTAGGGACTCAAAGGCGGCGAGAACTAGCTCGTCCTCGTCTTCACCGACCTCGCCATCCTCTTCGTCCTCTCCTGCTTCGTCAACAGCAAATCCGGAGGGTCGTATATTCTTATTTGGTTCATTGGCACCCTCGGCCTTGTCCACTTGGTCATCGCGGCGCGCATTTCGCGTGTCGGAGAGCATTTCGGAAAGACTGCGGTCATAGACGGCCAAGCTCTTGAACAATAGCTTCCTCCGATCCGTGGCACCCCTTGCCAAGACGCGCTTGTATCTCTCCGTCAATATGGTGATGACTATGACCATTTGTTCGAGTCCTAGAACCGCGGGCGCATCTTGTAGAAACGGGAAGGCTGCCACATATGACACCATCTGGAAGAGGACGGGAGACGCGCCGATGATGTCTGGAATCTCGAGGTAGCGCGCGATGGTCTCTTCTTTAAGGTAGCGAACGTGCTGTTCCTGGTCGGCGAGGCTCTTGAAGACATCCTTGAGCGAGAACAGCTCGAGGGGCGCGAAACACTTTTCAGCAAACTTGTTGGCCTGAGAGTGTGGGAAGGTTAGGTTGGGTGCGCCGACTGTGATATCTCGAGAGCTGGGTTTCTCACCAGTTCCTTTGTCAGCTCCTCGTGGGAAGGAGCTGGTCGGCTCTCATCTGACTGAACTTGCCCCATCGTCGTATGCCCGCGTGCATGGCATTAAGAAAAGGGGCATGTCACCGGGTCTGAAATATCCGCTGAGCTTATTCCATCTTCCTTTTCAGCATCGGCAGCTGGATTACTTGCAGCGCTCAGCACTTCTTGGAGGTTGGAGGTAGGTATAGAGGCAGTTTCGGATTGGATGGCCTGTGTTTGGTTAGCAAGTGAGGGGCTCGGAGAAGGAACTAAGCAGCCCTGGAGGGGAGGGAGGTGTGGGCTGATCCAATCCTGTATTAATTAGCTCGACCGAGCTGGCCTCGGCTTGGGATTATTACGGACGTGAAGTTGGCATAAAAGCTGATGCCAAAAAAAAAAAAAAAGAGGCTCGATGGTTTGGCAGTACAACTTATATTCGGGGGGAATTACCTAATGCTCAACGGTTATATATTGTTCCCAGGCAGGCCGCATTCCCAATTCTTCAATGCACTTCCAGCACTGGATGTCAGGTTCTCGACTTGTTGTCTTCGAAGTTTCCAGATTGAAGCTCCAAATCTTCGAGTGCAGACGTAATTGGCGGAACGTAGAGAAATGATACACAATGCCTTTCGTCCTACTCTCAAGCCATCTACTCATCCTATCGTTGCCTGACGACCTTGGGAAGGTGGAGTTGCAAATTTGGGACTGCCCGGGTTCTAGGCATGGCGTCACTGTTACCAGGCAAGCCAGGCAACCAGGGTAAGGGGATCGCAGCTGCTTATTTGTCCCGCCTCCACCTTTGTGGTGTGTGGGGTTGGCCCAATGGAGATCTGTTGCCCAGGGTGTACCCCGCTGCCAGATCAACGAGAAGGAGGGCGGGAGAGCAGACTGAGAATCACCTGTTGCGAGTTACAAAACAGCAGCTCATCCCGCTCTCTGCCCATCGGTTGGACTCCATTTAACACAGACCATCCGTCCCTCTCAGTCTTTTGCCGCAGATAGAACCAAGCTTCCACCATCCAAGCAACAACCCCCAAGCATCGAAACAAAGCAGAAGTGCCTTCCAAGATGGCTGACACCGCGAACACCGCCAACTCCAAGGCTGTCGACGAGACACCCATCTCACCTAGTCGCCCTGACCCGGCCCGCAAGAACTCCCTCGAGAGCCATCTGATGCACCGACCTGATCGGCAGGAGCTTGTGGAGAGTGCGTCTTTCACCCTTCGCGTCATCTGTCCTGTCTGGACAGGCTGCCCCAACGTAGACTCGGGCTGAGCGCAATGATTGACATGCTCGCGTCCGATAGAAAATATTCTCCCAGCATCAACGGCCGCACCAAGCCTCCTGGCGAATCAGAAAGAGGTGAGTCGTCCTAACTACCACACATAGTTCCAGAGGGGCCAGAGGCTGATGTTGTCCGGTTGACCAGCTTGAGAAGCACATGCGTGCCGACTCGCTGAATGAGAAGATATCCCATCGGCCTCCGCCAGAGACCTTGCTCAAGGAGGGTGTCCTCCACGAAGATCCTCGCTCCCCCGACGAGAAATACGCCGATGCGATCGAAGACGAATATGCTAAGCGGGAAGGCGGAGCCTGATTATATGGTTGGCACCCCAGAACGAGCGTGCAGGATGCAAAGTGTAAAAACAAGTGGAGTTTCTGTTATATTTTCCCTCAGTCCTTTTTTCACGAGGTATTAGGTACAAGGATTGGGGAATTTGGGAATTTGGGTTTCGCTGGTATAGTACCTAACTTGTACGGGCAATGATACAGCAAGTTGGGGCTAGTGTATCGGAGGTATCTACTGGCTAAGAGGGTTTGGTACGCATCAGAATTGTTGCGAGGCTCCGCGGAGACTTCCTCAGGCAGTATTCTTGACACTGATCCCAAGTGTTTATGATAGCGGCGTGGCTGTTCCGCAACCATTGTTGTTTCTTACGGTTTGAGGAGTGCCTTGAGAACGGGATGATTTATTCTAAACCGCGTTCCCATTTGTCGAAGACCACAACCACCACTTGTCCTGGAAAATATCAAATGCCCCGCAACCTTCTTCCCCTTCGCCAAGAATCTCTAATAAGAGCTTGGAGTACTGGTAGCTAGGTTGGTAGGTAGCGGATTCACGGTACTTTTGCATTCTCTCAGAGGAGCCAAGATCAAGTACCCGTGACGAGCAATATACCCCGCTCTTATTTCCAATTGCCCAACCCATCGGGTGGGTGTCATTGGGGCCACACCACTTGTGAATGTTCGGATGTGTGGGACTCGAGTTTCGTAGGGCCAGCTAGCTGCCTATGCAAGCTGCAGGACAATCGCGGGATGTGGAGTGTGGGTGCCATTGGGCGAGCGATATTCGAGATATCGATATCGCCAAATCTGGACACCGCTGGCTCGTATACAATTACATTTCCATGTGCCCCCTCCTCCTCCACATCAAGAGGCTGAAAACTTGTCGGTCAATACAAAGAGCAAAGTTGATAACCCAATATTATTTGATCCATGAGGCCTCGGTTCATCTGCCGAGGACCAGTTGCTAATTAATACATCGCAAGCACCCGAGAAGGCAGTCATTGCCGGACGGTAAAATGGTATCCCAATAGATCCACCCAAATCGCTAACTATGCTAAAGTACCCCCATTACTCCTGTACGCTGAAAATGCTCAAATGATCCGACCCAAAGACGCCAGCAGATATGGCAAGAAGAACAGAGCTAGCCTGGTATTGGTAGCATGGAATTGTGATCAACCGGCTCTACTTGGGCGTGTATTTATATGGGTCTGATGACCGGGACGAATCTCTTGTCGAGCTTGTGCGGGACCCGTGATTGATGACAACAACAGAGGTGCCTTTCCGGTTCGTAGACTCCTTCACGGGGGTGTAGTATGGCGACGAGCCTCCAGCTGCTGTGCCTGTCAGAAACTGTGATGGCTTTGTAGAGCTGGTATAAGAGCAGTTCTCACCACTAGAGCCAGACCGATATCCTCCAGAGTACGAGGGATGGCCTGACTGGCCACTGCCACTGGAGGAATTCATCGAGCTGCCGGAGGAGGATGAGTAATAAGTTGAAGTACTGGATGACCGGCTGGCACTTGAACCAGAGTAATATGTGGATGCTGGGCGGCTGCTGGCCTGGTGGACAACAACGTTATTTCCGTTTCTTGAGGAGTACGATGACATTGGCGATTTATATATAAAGATTCAATGCTCAATGCCGAGAGTGGGTGAGATGTGGTGTTTGGGATTGACAATTGTCTGGTTGTAAGAAGTGAAGTGGCTGTCGATGAGAAGATTGAAGATATTGGACAAAGAAAAAATAGGAGACAAAAGAGCATATATATATCTATAATACTAGGAACCTCTATGGCGTTTCCACGACCCGGCAATCTGGAACCTCAGACAGCCAGGCGGCCGAGGGGTTTCCTGACGTTTACGATAAGCCACGCCTTGTTCGGACTGTGAGTGACTGGGGATATGGGCGATGCTCGGTGAGGTTGCCAGGCAGATTTCAGGCACTGAAGACATGTCTGGCTGGGAAAAGAGAAAGTGGAGCGATATAGATGAGTCAATCGACACGGAAGCGCTTCACTTGTCAACTAAAGGGAGGCACGGGTCGACAAAAGCGCCGCCCCTTGGGATGACGAGGTCTGTTGCGGTGGTTGGGTTTCGAAGAAGTGGAAATCTAACACCTCCTCACGGAACCGCCTCATAAGGTATGACATATCGTCACCCTGGGGAGCGAGGGGGTTCATTGGCGGTAAATGCAGGAACAAGTGGCAACGTAAGAAAGAGGGTGGCCGAGACAAGAAGAATTGCGTATGGTTACAACCCTGCGCGTAGGACTTTTGTGTCTAGGGGCGACTCGGCCGCCGGTGTGTTGAGACCGAGGCGCTCTTGGCAGCACCAGCCACCCAAGGCACCTAGGTGTCCATGACCACAACCTGCCTAACACGATGCGACCCTGCCGGTAGAATGAGAGAGATCCCATTTCGACCAGACGGGGGGACCTTTGGGAAATGGGAATGAGGTTGGCGCGTGTTCTGCCTAGAAAAATGACGGCTGCTGCCTTCTCTCTAGGGCCCCCCAAGGCCTTAAGGGCTTGCGCACGCGTTTGAGACTGGACGCTTTGGTTTGACCCTCATGACTCACCACCAAAACTGGCAGCCTGAGCCAAGGAATAACGGATGCCCAAGAGGCTCCGGGTGGAATCGCCATAGGCAAAGCGAGGCATTGCAAAGAGGCGTAGGTTTGTAATTTTGTCGGTGTGAAAGTTGCTCGGTCCGTTCTACAATACCTCTTTCCATGAATTATTTTGGGCCAATAGCAAGCAGTCTGTCTGACTTGGGCGAGCTTGGGACAGGGTCCCAAGCCTAGGCAAGGCAGGTCAAACTAGGGGTCAAGCGGCTTGTGGACAACCGTGAAGGTCCACTGTATTTGTTGAATTGATGAATTTGTCTGCCTCCTCAATCAGCCCAGGTTGGCCTCAGTGGCGGTGCTCCTCAAAAAGAAACCGGAGCGGTCAACCTGACCAACCGAGCGTGCGGAAACTGATTATGAATTTGTTGCCCATGAGTGACGAGGCTGTCATGGTCAGGCATCTGTCATGACCAGGCCATCACCGAGACAAGGCAAAGGTACCGACCGAAGGTACCTTCTACCCCACCAAGCCCACACGCTGTCACGTGAGAGTTAGTCCTTTGCGGCCCTGCGGCCCATTTCGTCACCCCCTCGCTCGGCGATTGATTGAAGCGGTCTGGGCGCCAGGGCTCGCACCTCACTGGCCGCCCTGAACAATCAGCTTGCTAGGCCCAATTGTGATCTGTCCACTTTCCTCCAGCTCTCCCTTCCATTCCTGTACATTAAATCACCGAAGCAATCTTTCCAATTCAACTCGAAGTCAACAATCTCGACCTTGACACAGCCGCCCGAATCATTTCCAGCCATCCACTTCCAAGATGCGTGTTCTGTTGTCACTTTCGCTGCTTGCCTCTGCGGCCGTCGGCGTCTTGGGTGCCGAGTCTCTGGGAATCGACGTCACACTTCCGGTCGAGTGCGAGCGGAAAACGCAGAAAGGCGACAAGATTGACGTCCATTATCGAGGTACTCTGCAGTCCAATGGACAGCAATTCGATGCCAGTCAGTCAACCCCTATTTGAGCCTTGCATTGTCAACAGCTCTCCCTCGTAACTTCCATATCGAATGTCAATGGGCCAGCGCTGGAGACTAACATGTGCTGTCACGCCAGGCTACGATCGCGGAACGCCGTTTAGCTTCAAGCTTGGAGGGGGTCAAGTAATCAAAGGGTTAGTGGCTAATCTTCCAGTTTCGGGCGGCTGGTGGGCCTAGTGCTAACGGTTGGATAGATGGGACGAGGGTCTCTTGGACATGTGCATCGGCGAGAAGCGAACATTGACCGTCCCGCCCTCCTACGGATATGGTCAACGATCCATGGGTCCCATCCCTGCTGGCTCTACTTTGAGTATGTTATTTGCAACCGGCATCATTCAGTATTGCATCCTTGGCCCTCGTGCTAACCTGCCGCTCCAAAGTTTTTGAGACCGAGTTGCTGGGCATTGCTGGCGTTCCCAAGCCCGAGTCGATTGTCACCAAGTCTGCCACCGATGGCCCCGCATCCACCGCGAGCGAGAAGGTCGAGGAATCGGGCGAAAAGGTAGCCGAGAAAATCGCCAGTGTTGTTGGCGCGGCGGCCGATGCAGTGAAGACGGTCATCGCTGATACCGATGATACTCAAGAGCACAACGAGCTTTAGTAGCAAGCTCGTTATATTGGGCCGGAGTTCTAGAAGCGTCGAACGGCAACGTGGAGCCCTTCATATATTACGCTTGGGTTAGTGGCGCCGTATTTATCAATCGATATAGTAAGCCAATGCCCGCCAACGTGCCTCAGCAAAACGGCAGAATTAACGAAGGTAGGTAGAGACAGAATCTCAGACGTTAGTTAGTTATTGCTCCTGATGCGTAGTGTCTGTTATATGGTTCGAGTGATGTCTTGGTTGTTCTCTTTTGTTGGGATTGGTCTCGTTTTCGCCAATTGGGCTCACCTCAGCGCTGGGCATGTAAGATCAGTTGTTGAACTAGATAAGACGCCATCGTCGTCGCTGGAAAAGGTGACGTTGTCGGAAACACGTGGGGACGCGCTGACTCGCGGGATGCTGCAGGCGAAATGGACCGCCGCAACCTCGCTTCTTGGTAAAGGCTGAATGAACCGAACCAACGCACGCGCCACCTACCGCGCTTTCCTTCAATTCATTCCATCCCTCGCGTCGAGTGAATTCTTCTCACAAGGAGACGGGACCTCCTAATGTATTAACCAGAGGTGTACATTGCAATCTCCTTTCGATTAAACCCAGAACCTAATGAGATGGCCGTTGGAAGGAACCCCGGACCCGCTAGAGTCATGTAGTTGGATCGCGCTCCCAGCCCCAGTCCGTACCCTCCTCTTTTGTCTTCTACTAGATCCCCCTCTCCTCCTGGGCCACCGCGTCGAGGATGTCGTGGCGGGGTGATGCCGACGACAGGCACCCGCGATGTCGGTCTTACCTGCCGCCCCTGAACTTCATCACCGTCCATTATGCCTACTTCATCAGCGTGTGCCTGGTAGCTTCGCTCGTCTTCTGGGGCTCATCTGATCCGGCACGGAGCATCAGCTACACCGACAGTCTTTTCCTGGTCGTCAGCGCCATGACCGAGGCAGGGCTCAACACGGTCAACTTGAGCCAAATAACAACGTGGCAGCAGACTATGCTCTTCACACTCATTATTTTTGGGAGCTCGATTTGGGTTTCTATCTGGACCGTCTTGGCTCGCAAGCGTGCCTTCGAGAAACGATTCCACGACGTTGTCCGCGCGGAGCGCTTGCGAAGGGCAAACCGTACAGGTAGTGCCATCAGTTTGTCAAATTTGCAGCGCTTCGTGCCCTTTCGGAAGGCGCAGACGATCCCAATGCCGGCATCCTCAACAACCGGTTATTCGAACTCTGGACGTTCTGCCTTTCTATTCCGGCCGGTTTCTTCGCCCAACATCGAGACAGCCGTCGGCTCCTCGGCTGATATAGCTTCTTCTGCCGCCACTGTTGCTCCTGCTCATGAGGCCTCGGCTCACCCTGCCCATATAGCTTTTGCGGACAGCCCACACCCGAATTCGGGGGCGCAAGAGATCGCTGCTGCCACCTCCTCAGCTGCTCAACATCATCAGCATGAGAACCGCCCTATGCGTAGGAATGGTGGTAGCGCGAGGGGGGAAACACCGAACGCGAAGGGCGAGTTCAGCGTACGGCACTTTCTCACATACCGCACTGTCGGGAGAAATGCTCAGTTCCATGACCTTTCCAGCGAGGAGCGTGAGCATCTTGGTGGCTGCGAATACCGCGCTCTCAAAGTTCTCGCTATCACCGTACCCGTGTACTTCTTCGCATTCCAGATTTTGGGATGCATTGCGTTGGGCGCCTGGTATGTGTTTCCTGGGCCATGATGGCCTTTTCGGGATGCTACGGGGCCTATCTACCCCCTTTTCATCCTTTACTCATAGATTTTCTCCTTGCCTCCGAAACAAAAGATCGACCTGACAGAATGGGCAGGATCAATAACCACCAGCCAGGACCATCATTCGCCAACGGTATTAATCCCTGGTGGTTGGGCGTCTTCAATGGCGCCTCGGCATTCAATAACTCGGGCATGTCTTTGCTAGATCTCAACATGATCCCATTCCAGACATCACACTTTGTCTTGATTACCATGGGTCTAATGATCCTGGCAGGAAATACTGCCTATCCGATATTTCTGAGGCTCATTATCTGGACGCTCCTGAAACTCCTAGCACTGACCACAGCAGAGAACGAGTTTTGCGAAATTAAGGACACTCTTAAATTCATCATCACATATCCTCGGCGTGTTTATACTAACCTCTTTCCCGCTCGTCCTACTTGGTGGCTCCTCTTCATGCTCGTTTTGCTCAATAGCATAGATTGGGTCTCCTTTGAGCTCCTTAACCTCGGCAACCCAGCGATTGAAGGCATCCCGCCTGGTTCGCGCGCCCTTGATGGACTCTTCCAAGCATTAGGCAGGCTTGCACCTTGCTGCCACTATACCTACCCTGTGCTGACTTGTATTCTAGCTGTACGGTCTGGTGGTTTCTACGTCGTCGTCATTTCGTCCCTATATATCGGCCTGCAAGTCCTTTACGTTATCATGATGTACATATCCGTGTATCCTGTAGTCATCACCATGCGCCATTCCAACGTGTACGAGGAGCGCTCACTGGGTATTTACACCGAGGACGATGCGGCCGAAGCAGACCCTGAAAGAGGCCAAAGCCCGTCACCATCCTCCGCCGTCGCACCGCAGCCGAGCAACAATGGACCAAGGGCCAGTCTTAGGCGCGCTTTCTATCTTTCCGTTCGCAACCTTGGTATTCAAAATGGCTCCCATCGACCCGAATCACGCATTAGCTTCATCAGCCAGTGAGTGTGATCTTTGGAGACGAGATGTAAAACATTCGACTCATCATGCAACTAGGCAAATCCAAGGTCAGCTGGCGCACGATCTATGGTGGTTGGTGCTGGCCACACTCGTCATCGTGACAATTGAGACGAGCAATTTCCTCGCCGATCCCATCAACTTTAGTGTATTCAACGTAATATTCGAGGTCGTATCAGCATATGGATGCGTAGGGATCAGCGTGGGAATCCCGAATAACAACTACAGCTTCAGTGGTGCGTGGCATACTGCTTCGAAACTGGTTCTCTGCGCGGTCATGCTTAGGGGGCGGCATCGTGGCCTTCCCGTTGCGCTGGATCGAGCGGTGCGACTGCCGGGTGAGGCATTGCATCATGAAGAAGAAGAGGATCATCGCATCCGAAGGAGCTTGACGAATTGCGGAGTGATTCTTGAAGCATAGGGGATATGGATTAATCTTCGGTGGTCGACTTTGGGGATTCGCAGGTTGCCGAAAGGTCAACAAAGTTGGATGAGAAAATGGTATTAGAAAAAAAATGGGCCTCTGATGGCCAAGCCAGGACTTCAGCAGCAAAATCCTTGCGATAATAGGGCATAACATGGTTTATTTGGCGCGGTGTTTAAAAAAAGAAACGCAGACCAAACTCACGAGTAGTGAACGGGTTTCAGGAGGTATCAATTCGTTACTCATCATTCATCCAGCAGGTTGGCTCGGTGGGCAGGTGCCAGGCGGGCAAAGCGTCTAAACTCCTCCCAACTTGGGGCTGCTAATCACAGCCCCCCTGATTATCCAAAAAAGAGCTTCTTTTGCCTTGGATCCGCTGCCGCCACTGACCTTCCCCTCTTCTTATCCTTAGCCTTCTTGTTTTCCGGGGCTGTTTCTATACTGCTAGAACGCGGCGACTGCGCTACGGCATCCTGCTGGACCGTGTCCCGGATAGCCCGCCGGGAGAGGCAGAGATCGATGTGCTCGTTGAAGTGTCTCTCCTCGGCCACCTGTGGCCGTCCACATATGGGACAGTCCCACAATTCCTCTCCAACAGGAGCAGACTGAGCTCTCTTGGGATTAGGTAAAATCTCCTTCCCGTGCCTTCTCATGGGACTGCCGTTGGTTGGGCTATCTCTTTCTCCTGGTCCCGGCTCACCCCTATCATCATCAGCTCCGCAATGTCCGTCCAACATCTCGTCCTCGGGCCACTGTTCCCACTCTCCCTCCGCCTGGTACGGGTTTGTTTTCCCCTCACCCCTTTGTTCGGCCGAGTCAAGAGATTCTGATGTCAGTGGCCTCAGTCCAAAGAATGCCCGCGTGTCTGGCTTCTTGGTGCTGACAAGGTGTGTGCATCTCAACCCCATCAGGCGCAGCTTCATCTCAGGAATCTCCTGCTCGAGTTTGGCCAGCATGGGCAGTGCGTAGTTGTACAGGTCGTCGGCCAAAAACAAGGCCTTTGGCGGCACGGCCTGGCGAGTGAGGACTTCAAAGGTATGAAGCTTTACCTTGAGACATAGCGTGCGCCCCTTGCATTGGGCGCGCTGCATATCCTTCTCGAGTTCGTCTGCCGTCCATCGCAGCTTCTTGCGCAGCTGTAATGGGTCGCCCAGCTCGCGAAACGTGCTCTCCGTGCCGACGCTTTTGCGCTCGTACTCTTCCGCCGGCTGCACGTTTGTTCGACCCAGGCCGAGGTAGCATCGGATGAGGAACTCGTAGACCTTTTCGCCAAACAGCTTGATCAGATACTGCCGTTGCGGATATATATCTCCACATGTTTTGATCCCGACCGAAGCTAACTCGCGTTCCAGGACTCGCCCCACGCCGTTTACCTTGCGAGGAGGGAGGTCATGCATGAATGTCATGATGGCGGTTCGGTCGCGCGGCATAACAAACTGCCCGTTGGGCTTGTTGAGGTTGGAGCAGATCTTGGCAAGCCTCGCGTTGGCCGCAATGCCCGCCGACACTGTGATGTGGGTTTTCTCGTGAATCTCTTTGCGCATCTGATTCACCACGTCGGCAGGGTCCATGTTTTCATGGCTGGCACAATACTCGGTAATGTTGAGAAAAGCCTCGTCTATGCTCGCGCTCTCAAACCGCGCATCATATTCGGCCAGAATCTCGCGGATCTCGGCGGCTTTTGCGTTGTACTTGTCAAAATTCAGTGGTAGAAGCACCAACTCCGGGCAAAGCTTCTTGGCCACAAAGCCAGCCATTCCACTCCGGCAGCCAAACCGGCGAGCCACGTAGTTCTTTTGAATTGGTCAGCACAGTTTTTTATCACCCCCTGAGCAGCCCATGGAACGCATACACATGTTGTGAGGACGCCGCCGCCGACAGCGAAGGGGAGGTCCTCTAGCTCAGGGCGGTCCAATAGCTCAACAGCCGCATCTACCCAGACCCGTATTGTTAGCCAGCTATCGAACAACTGTGGAACTAAAATGCTGGGGGTTTTTTGGCTTACAAAATGCGTCACAGTCAATATGTACGATATGTTGGGTCAACTCTCGCTCATTCTCGAGCTGTGCGATTAGATTGTCAGCAGCTCGTAAGTCGTGCGAAAGGTCTAGTTTCTCCAGACGCCGTTTCTTTGTGATAATCTGCTCGATTTTGGCGGTGAGACTCTTGTCTCTGGCCTCTTCGCGGTTGAAGTACTTGGACCCCTTGGACGCATTATAGATAATCTCAGAGACCTTTGAGATAATTTAACGTTAGCGAGGAGAAAGCTTCTGAAAAAACCAATATATATAAAGCTTGCCTTAGACTGGTCGACTGAATCCTGACCAGCCTTTGTCAAGGATGGGCCGAGGAGAGAATACTTGAGCGATGCATGATCCCGCTGTTGCCCGGCATCCTCTCCAACCATGGTATTGTTATTGTTATTGTTATTGAGATCTGGCTGGCCCTCCAAAGTCATTTTGCAATGACTACTGGATATTCGTCCAGCATCAAAGCCGACTAAGCTCGTTCGTTGCTGTGGTTCGTTGTGTCGAGGATGGCATGAGGACGCGTTTTGGCAATGTCACGTCAGCATCGCCAAGTCACGGGATTTTAATCCAGAAACAGAACGCCACGCGGGGTTTTCCGTTTCTTGGGAGTGGGAAGTGGGGTCTGTTACGAGTGGAGAGAACGCGAGATGCACGGGCCTCCTCACTTTAGGCCCTAGTATAGGTCCAGAGCGCGCGATATGTCGCGTGTCTGCCTTCCAGCCCCCAGCAGTCGGGGCCATTAATTGGCACCCCCTTCCCCGTCAAAAGATTGGCCAGGTAACTTGGTAGCTCGTCGTCTTGTCCGAAGATCCATCATCAACCATCCACCATCGAATATCCAATAACCCTAAAGGCACGACATTGGAAGTAGTTGGCTACATTACTTACGAAAAATTATTTCAGCCGATACGACATATATAATTACTTCAATTGGAGCCAGTACCAACCTTCCAGAGCTTCGTCTGTGTTCTCGCCGACTTTTGAAAACCCCCCCTTCTTCCCACGCGACAATGGTTATCAAGCGCAAGCGTTCCGAGTCCGAGCTCTCGTTCAGCTCGGCCTTCTCGTCACCGCAACGGCCGGACAGCAGCAGCTTCAACTTTGGCGCCATGATGGAGACAAACTCGCCGCGCCCGTTCTCGCTGTCCCACATGCCCAGCAGCCGCACCATGAAACGCATTCGCGACAACCGGCCATCGGAGGCAGAAGTTCACCGTAAGCATTCTACTACAACACTCCCAGCTGCAACTCAGTTCATGTCTGGCAAAACTCTGACCGCATTGCCCAACAGAACACACTCTCGACTTGCTGTACAAAGCGCAGCAACAGCCGCTCAAAACAGAGCCAATACAACCGCAGCCTGAAGCATCGAGCGCCGAAGCAACACAAGCACACTCGGAACCCCGTTCTTCTGGCCAGCAACGGTCGTTGCACAGCTTCTGGAATTTACCCGTCTCAACCCCGAACTTTGCAACTCCTTCCCCGGCCCCATCCCTCCCCGTTGTACGCCACCTTGCCTCGACAGGCTGCGAGGATTGTGGCGCAACGCTAGGGGGCGGCGATGACATGATGATGGATGTCGAGAGTTTCTCGGAGGGTCACAACTGTGGTGCGTGTGGGAAGACGGTATGCTTCAGCTGTTCCATAAGCAACTTGGGGGAAGAGCGGCGGTGCTTGGTGTGTGCCAAGAGGCGGGTCTGGGTTGGCGGCATTGGGCGTACGGCAAGCGTTGGATTTTGCTAGTCGGGAGTTGAAGGCTGATGGTTTTCTTTTGGTCTCAGCCATTGGGCGACAGCATGTTCGGGGAGTTGGTTTTCGGCATGGGATTTGTTGCTTGAGCTTGGCGTTGGTATATGTTGTGTCTACACGTGGCACCTTTCGTGTATGGAGAGGCATGCGAAAGCCTTGACGGCGGTGTTTGAGAATCTTGCTTGTCTGGATATGCCCAACTCTATTTGTCTTTATATTTGCGTGTGGCATTGAAGAATATAGAAGGTACGGCATAATTACATATCGAAATGTGACTAATAAGCTCTAGACTTGTCCCTTATTTCGCAACAAAAATCTCCTTTCCCCCCTTTGTTTACTTCTGCAGGTGTCCCCACTGCCCCTTTTCGTCCGCAATCCCATCTTTCACAGGTCATTAGTTGCAGTGTCACCAAGTACAGCCAGTCTTGGCTATTATAGCGCAAATTAAGACATGTTGTCGATTTGAATCTTGTCTCTGCAATGTGACATATCACTATTGCAATAAAAATAGGACAAAGTAATCCGTAACTTCCCTGACCTCCCCTACAGTTTCCGTCTCTCTGTCGGATTGAATTCCGTCTCGTGTTGTGAAGCCTTTCTTTTTCGTACCCAAACGCCAGCGTCGGTGTCGAGGTCATCGCTTGTCTTCACATGAGATAGAAGCATCTTTGCGTACGCGGCTGCGGTAGCGGCCGCATATTCCTGCCACTCGTCGTTCTTAATCCAATCGACATAGTCACAAATGCCTCGAATAACAAGACATGGAAATGTGTTAATGACGCCAGCCGCTTCCATCTCAATGCAGAGCAGCCCGCGGTATTGCCTGGCCAGCTGATCTCTAGTTTCTGCGCTCTTGATCACCTGGTTTCCAGATGTGATAAGGCCTTAGTGAACTTTTGGATGGTCCGAAGTCCGCCGAGGTCGCTCCATTATGTGCATATCACGGTCAGCACACTCCTCCTGCGCTTGGCACTTTACACACGTGCCCATAGAGGAGAAACTATTCTGTCCGGGGTGTTGATATTCCGGTCTGCGGCTTTCGATATCCGCGAGAAACTGCACCAGTGAGTCGGACTAGTGGTCTGGGTCCGATCTCAAGAAGCTTATGGCACTCATCAAAAATCTCGGGGAACGTTGTAGGGCCCCTGTTGGTTCAAAGGTGCCATCATGGAGAGTCTTTCCCCGGTCGTACTGAACTACCCCTGGGAAGTTTGCCGTTGGTGTGCTGACTACAACATCCCCTAGGCGGACGTCGTTTTCGTTTGATGGTACGCCGCCGCCTATACCAACGAGAAGACAAAACGAAATTCCAGGAAAGCTCCGCCTCATGTTGGAGGCTGAGTCGGCCGCCGAGTTGGTCCCGTATTCTCCAGATGGTAAGCAAGCCGCAGGAACATTGTGTTCACATATCTGACCAAGCACGTAGTAGTTACTGTCCTCTCGGGCTGTACGTAAGCTAGGATGTGTAGCGTCAAGGAGTGCTCGTATTGCCAATAGTTCTTTGGGTAACGCGCAAAGTATTCCGTCGGTATATTGCTCTGCACTGAGAGCCCGGCTGCCGATCCGAGACCCAAATCCTGGGGGGGGGGGGGGGGGGGGTATTATCCAGCTGGGTATTTTTTGTGGACAGAGTCAAATCCAGTGGTTGAAGGCTTGAATAAGAGGTATCGGTCTTCAAATCAAACCCTCGAGATACAGATGACTCCAGACTTGGCCCAATACCACTGTCATTGAAGAAGTCATTAACATGGATATTTTCTGGCGGTGGTAGGTCCCCTTCCACCGGATGGCCAGAGTCTCCCCAAACCCATTTGAAGGTTGAGTTTTGACCGAATATCACGGCACCAGAATCTATCGAGAGGAAGGGTTTTTTCTTGGCAGTAGTATTCCGCTAGTACCGAGGGGAAGACGATTTGCACGGGGTCCGAGTGCTGTCGTCTAAGGGTTTGTACGGTGTCTGGTGTATGCCAAATTATATCGTCGCCGATCTTGACCAAACTCCTTTCGTCCCCCTCGCTATCTTCCAAAATTTGTCTAAGATCCGAAAACCCGGCGGCAATTTAGTATTGCTGCTTGGGCAGCTCGGCCCAGAAGTCACAGAATTTAGCATCAACTGGCCTGATGATTTCGCCAAATCCCCATCCAACTAATGTGATTGAGTGAACGGATCGAGTAAAATCGACCCAGGCTTTGCCACCGGCTTCCAATTCAGCCATTCGAGGATAAAGAGGGTCGCGAATCATCGCCAAATCTCTGAAGTCCCGCTCGTGTTGCTGCTGCAACAGATTCTGGTGAGATCGGTCTGATGATCAAGGAGCTTCTCCAATATATTGTAGAAGTACTCAATACGATCTTCTAGGGTGATGTAGCTCTCCTTCTCGGGGTATAACTTGAGCTGTCGGTTGGCAGGGTTTAGAAGCGTGTCAATGGCGGAATCAGCTGTAAAAGGCTCCGAAGACTCCTGTATGGATCCTTCCTTGAAGAGAAAAGCGGATTTGACCTTATCCGTACTATTGTGCTTCAAAGATGCATGCAAGGTGTGTGACAAGGTACTTGTGCCGTTGACAAGCCACCCTCGCTTGTCTTCTTCATCCCATAGTAACACGAACTTGGTGGAGATCCATTGTAGCCTTGGTATATAACCAGTTCGAGTCACATGTGTATGCCCTGGCGTATCTCTAACGCCAGTGGAAAATGGGGGGCCCCCTACTACGACACTCCCCGCAGAGACGCAAACATTGTCGAGAGCAGTCCCCGTAGGAGGTTTTCGCAGCCGAGAGCTGCCAACAGGGTGCTCCAACTCGGCAGAACCTGGTAAATATAGTTGGTATCAGCATCAATACACTTAATTGCGTATTCCGGATCACTCTCACCAGCAAAAAAAAATTGCCTCTGAACACCAGCCCAGAATATGCCGAAACCTTTCCAGTTCGAGGTGGCTGATGGTTTCCATATCCCTTATAGTATTGTCCAAGTATGATATGCGTCTTCCGTCTTCATTGTAGATGAGATGCCAGGTGATAATGCTTGAACTTCGCTTTGTTGGAATCAACAAGGCAGAGAAGCCCTTGATGAAGATGTTTCCGTTGAAAAGGTCTACTCGCCGAGTCCGAGTCAAGCCTGCCATCATATTGAGTGGAATTTCAAGTCCACGATCGGACTGTGGTCTTCTTCGGATAGGGTATCCCCTGACAGTTACTGGGTTAAGAAAAATGCCATGCCAACATTGCCCGGTCCACTGGGTCGAACCTGGTCCAACCGTCTCGATGATGAACCCGACTTCGAACGTGTTGTACGATGTTACCAGAGGATCGGGTGTCTGAGCCTCGAAAGTGCCATGGTAAATGTTGGGGACAATTGGGGTACAATATACGAGGCCTCGTTGCTGGGGGGAGGACTGAAGGGCGGAAGCTACCCATGCGAGGAGTTCAGCAGTCTCCGCTATAGAAGCCACGGTTCCGCAAATATCTGACATTAGCCTGTCGTTGATAATCCACATATCGAGCTTTGTTCCGTAGGGTAGTTTGTCTGTTGTTGACAGGTTAGAGTCCAAAGCACAATAGAGTGGTAGTTAGGCTCAAATCTTACACGGATACCGGCGACGAGGTTCGTTGGCAATCACCTCCTTAATGAGTCTGATAATTGATGCTCCCACTGTGAGCCATGTTTGCTTCAGGTACTGGATACACGGTCACGCTTGCGCGTTCTGGCAAGACCCTGTCAAGGTAATAACCTCGCCAATGACCCTGGCAGGCTCGTGAGGGGACTCTTGCTCAGCGAAAAAAGTCAATGGGTCCTAGTCGAGCTGAAGCCTAACCATATAGGCCTCTGGAGATGTTGATCTGCTCAACTTTCTGGACGAGGGCAGATAATTGGTAATTGTGTGCCCGATCGTCTCAGTGGCGGAGGTTTCTGCTAGAGCCAGACAAAGTTCCCTCCTTAAACGGCCCAGGAGCCATGTGTATGCCTCTGAGTTGTTGATAACGCCCTGGTGAACAGAAGGCCGATAAATATCGCCACTATCAATGTCATTGGCTTGTTCGTCTAGGGCGTGGCTGGTCGATTCGCTAAAGTCGGTTTCCTCGGGCGGGTCAGTTTCCCCAGCCCGAGGACCAAGAGCGCTATCAAGGTGTATAGTATGTAAATTCTGCGCAAGCTGCGTCTGCTCATTGTAGTATTTACCAAACCAGAGGTTCATGCGGTCTTCCAGGTCCATGTCGTCGTCTGAGCGGTCAAGGTCAACGGCAATGCGTCCCAGACCATCACCATTTTCCTCAGAAAACATACCGAGAAAGCATTGCGATTGCGCTGGAGAAGAGGCAGGATGTTAGTAAGACAGCCAGCATTAGATCAATGACGAAAAACTCACTTCCGATGCTTGCTGGCAAAAACCATGACATCCCTATGTATCTGTGTTGGTGCATTGTAGCCAACTTTGAGCGCAAAGGCTTTCAGGAGTTCTTGAAGAACAGCCCCAATCCTTTCTCTGGTCTCGCTATCAAGGTGTAAGTCGTAGAATTTGCCAAACATATCGTCTGTAAATTCCTGTATGTGCCCACTGGACGTGAAGCTCGACGTGACAGAATATTCCGTTGCCGCGTCGTTGAGCGTAGTCTCTGCGTAGCCCTGTCCTCTGGTGGCATCATTCCCTACACGGATCTGGTCATGTTTACCATATCCTAGCGACATAGACGCGTATCCAGAATCTGTTTGGGGGGGGGGGGCAGCTCTTCGGGTCCGCCGAACCTCGACCATAGTGGCTATTCGCCGTGACATGCTGATCCCTCAGCCCAGCAGTTGGAAAGCCTGCCGAGAAACGGCGGCAGCCTAGCCTGGGACACTTGGATAGATTCTGCCCATACATGAATTTTAGCTTGAGTCTTGTGGTGTCGTCTGATGTTAGTCTTAGAAGTTCGAGGCATTGTCGAACATTGGCCACGATCCAAACCAGGTCCAAGATAGGTGTCAATAGCACCACCTCGCTGCTAGACTGTCTTCGTGCATCGACAACGGCTTGCCTATTTTTTTTGTAACAGCCCAGATGCATAAAGTGGTGAATCAGGTGGCTCTCATTCTCTGGAATGGCCCCTGATAGGTGACCGGCCGATAAATAGTGCAGACCAATGAATCGACAGAGCGGTTCATCGAACGTCCGGAACGAGTCTCCGTCTTTGTCAATGTCGATAAGCCCGGCCAAATGGTCAGCCCAATATGTGATAGCATAATCCATAAACCCATAGTAGCCACTTGACGCGAGGGACATTACATCTTTGGCATTCCGATCGAAACCTGGAAAGTTCAGGTAGTTGATGGACAATGTCGCAAGTTGAAGTTCGCCTTGGAGATCGATTTGTTCGGATGCGATTAAAAACTAACATCAGCAGATGTATAAGTCAGCTGCATCTTGGGGTGAGTGATCGAGTACTTACGTTCTGACACTGGGATGTGCCAGCTCAATGGTGTCTCTGGGCCGACCTCGACAAGCTGGCGACGCAAAACCTTCGGGCACAGCCGGAACTTGCTAATCTCAAACTCCATCAATTGGGATTCCATGTTGATTGAATTCATGGATTGGATCTCGTGCCGATGGAGCGGACGCTTCGCACATGCGAGCCAGGAGAGGATCGTCAGAATAGCCTTTTGTATATTGGGGACGACGTCGAATATTCTAGCCCAAGTTCGACAGTACCTAATTTGGTCCACAGTTAGCCAACATTTTGGAAAGTAAGAAGTTACGTTTTAACCGACATTTCGGTGATTGTATGTGGCAAATAAATCCGTTTGAGTTCCTGAAGGAGAAGTTGAGTAGTAGCTTGATTATAGAGATCGTCTGTCGACGCCTCAGCGAATAGGAACATGCCTGGTCAGGCATTAATGGCATCAATCTTGTAAGGCTGGGAAAATGATGATAAGTACCTTGGGCTACTTCAAGTATCGTCATCGAGATACGAGACGTGATGTCGTCGGAAATGTCAAACCTCTCCTGAATCCTCTGGGCCCTGGCACAAATGTATTTCCTGATATCGTCTTCATGGTCCTTGTTCCTAATCTTAAGGTGGAAAGGTCCACAAAGTCCTTTCTGGTAACACCATCGTCCCGGCTTACGAAAAGAGAATGGGCATTGTCTGCCGACGAATGACTCTCGACTGGTTTCTGAAAAAACCCACAAATATGATACCGCTCGTCTCTTGGTCATTCATTAATGCCATCCAATACGATATAGACTTCAGGGCAGATTTGGATTGCCGCCAATAGGAGCTCTTCGATTAAGGATACTGACTGCAGAATAGGTCCACCACTTCGTTTATACTTGTTATAGTCATAGGGTAATAGTGTGTCTTAATCATAATGGAGCAGCGGATTCAATAAGCTGCGTCCGACCACCTTGAAGTTGTTTTGATCGGAGTGGTCTTTACAGTAGAACCACACAACGGCTGGACGTGGCTCAAGCTTCTGAGCTTTTTCGATTTCAAGGGACGCAAGAACTGTTTTACCTGCTCAATGGTTAGACAAGCTTGGAGACCCAGGTATTCAAGCAGGCAGTCTATAATATTGGTAAGGATAATAGAGAACAAAATCATACCAGCTTCAGGTATTCCGTTCAACCACAGGAGTCGGGAAATTTCTGCAGAGTTGGGATCAAACCAGCCCCTGAACGTGACCTCTTGCAAAAGCCACCGTCCTGCCCCAGGAGCTCGAATGTTCGAATACCGAATCTAATCGACCGTAGGATTTGGCGCTGCAAGTCAGTCGCGTAAAATTTGTAGCCGGACTTCAGCTTCGGTGGTGTCGAATATGGATTTGACGTCTTGAATTTGAACCAAGTCTCGAGATTTGATTGCTCCAGAAATGCAGTAAATGTACTCGATCATGATGTCCAGTCGAGCTTGAATAGCCTTCCAGTTCGAAAGACTTCCTTCTAAGTATTCTAAGTCAAAAAGTTTCAAGTAGTAGGGATTAGGCGAATAATGCTTACTTGGCAGCTCGAAGCGACCCATTAGAACCGGGTGGATCTTAAGGATATACTCATACAGAAGGACTCGAAATAATTTGCCGGCGGGTGTGTGGATGGGAAGAAACTCATATTGTTTACAGGCTGGGGGGAAGACTTTGCCAAGACGCTGGTAAAGGTTGAGCACCTCGTTGAGTGCCCCATGATACAAGCTTGAGACCTAGTCTGGGTTAGCTGTCTATATAACCATTAGGTTAAGTTGACCGAACCTGAAGAATGAGTTTTATGGATCCCTGCCAGCAATGAGTGGGTGAGTATTTACACGCAAGGAGGCTTGAAGGAGTGTAGCAACACGTACCCAGACGACTGCAAACACCTCCGAATTGTTGCTGAAGACTTCAACAGCCTCATTGAACTCCTCCATAGCCCCCAAGAATTCATTTATCCATGTCCCTCTCCTTGGATGATGTTCAATCTCCAAATCCCTCATATAAGCCCGCACACCCATCTGCGTCGTGAGAACGAATGCACTTCGAGTTTCCTCTTCCAAACAAGTTTTGAACTCGTTAAGAGGCCGCTCAAAAGATGCTAGTACTACATCGTCCCACATAGACAAAATCCAACTTTTGGCCTCTTCCAAAGTTGTTTTGTCACTAAACTCTCGAGAACGTAACGCGACGACATGTTTTTCAAAACTCATGATCTCGCTGCCATTTTGAAGTTCTTTGTTACATAGAGGGCAGAAAAATGCCTCTTGGATTAGACTACTGGCCCGTTTGCCCCCCCCCCCCCCCAAATGAAGCTGGTCTAGGATTTTTCGACGTCCATTCTGAGGATTTTATGAGCGTGAAAGACCAAGTTGCGGCTTTAACTCTGTAGATGTTGCCGTCAAACGACTTGGGCTCCAGGAAGCCTTGCATCTCCGCATGCTGAGATTGGCAGAACGCTAGGTTCTTAACGACGTAAGAGCAACAAATCGGCCAAGTCGTAAACGATAAATGCAGTCTGGCAGGAAGTCCTAAACTGACCACATCTCACACAGGAGGCTCTGTGGAGGAGCCATCCTGGTTTCTAGGGAGATTGGGAGGGTATGGAAGGGTGGGGTTGATACGAGTGCCGCCCAGTTCGAAGAACTGGGCAGGTCGAGAGATCTGAGCAGCTCACGTGTCTGCGGCGCTCCCAAGCGATTCAGCCTGCTTACCTAATGAGGCGGACTATCGTCGCTTCTGAGACTAACTGTTTGGACAGAGTGACTCTCATTTTTTAGCCCGAGCCTCCATAATTCGAGGGCTACCTAGGAGCAAACAGCTTGTAGCGTGCTTGACATCCATGCAATTTGTGTTTTAAGCCATGTAAAACTAGACATTTAGCCAACCTGAAGCACGATGCACAAAAGGTACGTTTTACCTGATGCCCGTACTTCGAAAGTGTAACGACGTCAGCTTTGATAAGGCGAGAGGCACTGCAGCTGCGGGGCAGAGCTATCCTCAGCTGTCTTATCCCCCGCCTTCCTCCGTTTACCCCTCCCTTCACCATCCTCACCTTCCGCCCTTTTCTCTTCCACCCATCTTAGGTCTCCCTACTTCGGTGGCCCGTGATTGATTTCCAGGTTCTCTCTATAACAAGGCTGCCATTGACGACGAGTCAACTTCGGCGCGGGAAAGATGGGAACACGGGAGGCTAGCCACGCCGGTTCCTGGTACGAGGAGGACCCTGCAGAGCTCTCCTCGCAGCTCGATGAGTTCCTCAGGCGCGTACCCGACACGTTGGGTGAGAACAGTCTGCCCGTCACCGGTGCCAGGGTTATCATTGCTCCGTGAGTCTACGTCGCTGGCTTGCACTGCTTTGTCCTCGGTCTTCTCATGTTGGTGTGAACAGGCATGCCGGATACTCTTACTCTGGGCCATGCGCGGCCTGGGCCTACAAGGCTCTTGACCTTAGCACCGCGAAACGCGTCTTCGTCCTTGGGCCATCTCACACCTACTACCTGCGTGGCTGCGCGCTCTCAACATTCTTCAAGTACGAAACTCCATTCGGGGATCTTGTCGTAGACAGGGCCACGGTTGACGAGTTGAGTCAAACCGAGCGGTTCTTCAACATACCGGCGCGCCGGGAGGTAGAGGAGCACTCGCTCGAGATGCACCTTCCATACCTCTGGAAGAGACTGGAGCAGACCTTCGATGGCGACACGAGCAAGTTCCCGCCCATCGTTCCGATTCTCGTCGGGGACGGATCTGCGGAGCAGGAGGAGTCCTTTGGAGAGATTCTGGCTCCGTACCTGAAGGATCCCGAAAACGCCTTCATCGTCTCGTCGGATTTCTGCCATTGGGGTTCCCGGTTTCGGTACCGACCCCAGTACAAAGATGGCTTGCTAAGAAACCCAGATTCATCAGAGACACTGAAAGTCAAGTTGGATCTAGGTGCCAAGGCAAACGGTCCTGGGGGACCACCCATCCATGAAGTGATCAAGACGCTTGACGAGATGGCCATGAATGCGGTGCAAACGGGCGTGCATGGCGAGTTCTACAAGGTTGTCCAGGACACTCAGAACACGGTCTGCGGAAGGCATCCCATTGGGGTGGTTATGGCAGGCCTGGAGGCGCTCGCCAAAGAGGGACTGGAGAATGGTATGGGCAAGTTCAAGTTTGTTCAATACCAGAGGAGCAACTTGGTAAAGAAGACGTCAGACTTTAGTGTGAGCTATGCATCGGCGTATGCCATTGTCTGAGCGACGACTGGCGGAGGGCCTTAGACACTAACTGGGTAGACAAGGAGACGACAGAATTCGCCTAGAAATATGGGTGGAACATAGATTTGTTTTGGGATGCAAAGGATCGCCGTTGATGCATAAACACTTACGAGGCGGGCTGTTTGGCAGGAGTCCGACGCCGAAACATGACGACGACGGTGGGCGCAGTCGCAAGGTTGAGTCTCTTAGTAGCCACCATTAATAGGTGGATGGTCTCTGAATGCACGTAATCTGATTACGGGGTTCTGCTCGGTGTTCTAGAAGAAAAGGGTCTCGATCTGACGGGAATACTAGAGTATGAGAGGTGCATCATCTTGGGGGGTTGAATGAATCGTGCAGTTGTTGCGGTTGAGACACCGGCTTCAGGGGTCTGTGGCGGGGCCGGCCCATGGAAGGGTCCGTCTGATCTTCTCTGGCGGGTCGATGCTAGTGCGGCACAGAGGTGAAGCCTTGGACGTGCCATCGTGGCACATTGAGTGGTCTCCGTTCCGCGACCGCCAGCCGTTTCTTTCTGAGGTTTGCATCGTTCAATCTTGTGGCAAAGAGATGCGTGCCGAAGAGGCTTGGTTAACAGCCATGAGGGCCTTTTTATTTAAAAAAAAATAATCATTACATAATTTACGCAATATAGTTGCAAATGGATGGCCAAGCCTCACAGCTGATGCTGGGGCTAACCAGTTGAATCTCTTAAACGCTGGCGGACTGAGTGCACTTTTCGAGGTGCTGCTGATCAATGATGGACGGACGTGATGTGTGACGTGGGGTTTTAACAAAGAATACGGGTTACCGTTGGTAATGTTGCAAAGAAGAAGAGGCTTTGATCAAGATTGCAAGACAAATAAAGCTTCGAGTTACCACGAGCTTGATCTGGCCCCTCATTTGTCGCGTGAGTGCATGTGGACCAAGCGATTGTGCCTGCAGATCGTCTTCTTGAAACCCCTTCTGTTGCCGGGCCTGTCCCGGCCTTGCATTGGGTTTAAGCTCGCTTCTCACCAAGTGGGTGGGTTTGGAACCGGCCAAGCGCCGCCAGTCCCTAGACAGCGGGTCGAGATTGGGGATTCGATTTCGAGGCCATCCGATTTTCGACAATCGTCAGCCAGTCGACTTCCACCAATCGACCGCGATTCAGACCTCTCTCGATCCCCAAACTGGCAAGGCCATCCACCTCTAGCCTCTCGTTTTTCTTTTGTATCGAGCCTCGGCGAAGCAGAGCAACCTAGTTAACCAGGGCGTTTAAGTTTCAGTGTTTTAGCAGTCAAAAATTCCTACCGCACGGAGCCCATCCATCCATTTGAGGCAAGAGGTGGCCTGCGCCTGCACCTGCGGTTCGTGCCTCTTCAGTGGCTGCCGCGCCACAAGGTCCCTAGACTTGTTTGGGCCGGCCTCCTGAGAATCCTACCCCATCCATCTCTTTTGAAAAACCACCCCAGCCCAGCTACACCCTACACCTCCCCCCTCCCCCCCGATCCCTTTTCTATCTTGGATCTGGGTCTTCTCTTGGAGATAATCTTTCGGTTTCCTTCGTGATCTCCGTAACATCGACATCTATATCGCACACCACCATCGGCTACGTTTGGTTCGGCCTCAACTTCTAGACTCGCTTTTGCTATCAGCGCGCTTGCGCCACGCTTCTTTCAAGATGAGTGTCAGTCCTGCCCTCGTATTTTTTGCAATCACTCTCGCCCTCGCCCTCGGTCTCAAAATCCTTCCTTTTGTCTGGGGTTCTCTTGAGGCGTTTTCGTTTTGAACGGCGGGTTATTAAAGTAATGTAATGCTAACAATGGAACAGTATCGGTTAGTTTGTCCTCCATCCCGCTTCGACGATACCACAGCGACCGATTCTCCGACTTTTGTCCTCGACCTCGCGCTGACATTGTCCGTTTTTGCAGATACAATGGGGGCTCAAACCCCTTCGACGACCGAGAGGCTGTACAGGACAACGGCTATGGGCCACCAGCCAGTGGGAGATTACCTCCTGCTGGCTTTGGCGCAAGTCCCCGTCCAGGAGGTGCCCCGAGATACAACCAGAGCCCTGCAATGGGGCGAGATGACTACTATGGTGGAGGTGAGTTGTTCCCGAGACTGTTGGCATAATGAACTTAGGTTCAGCTACTCACGACCAGCAGGCAACGTTGAGATGAGATCAATTGCGCAAAACCCTCGCTCAACCGGTCAAGACGATCCGAATGCATTCCTCAACGAATGCCGGGATATCTCGGGCGCCATCAAAGATCTTAAGGACCGACTGGGCGGGCTGCAACGGTTGCAAACAGCACTTCTGGGCAAAACCGATACATCAGGGGAGACGTCGGCTCGACAGGAAGTCGATCGGGAATCGGCGAGTATCATGAGCTGCTATCGCGAGCTCACATTGCGTGTTCGCAAAGTCAAGTCGAGCCCCCAAGGCCGCCAGCCCGGTCTCTCGCGCCACGTGAACTTGGTCGACGAGAGCCTGAAGGAGGCAATTCTGGAATACCAGCGACAAGAACAGGGGTTTAGCCAGAAGGTACAAGGCCAGATGCGTCGACAATACCTCCTCGTAAAGCCAAACGCCTCAGAAGATGAGCTTCGCGCCGCCGTCGAAGACCAAAGTGGCGATGCCAAGATTTTCCAACAGGCGCTCATGCAGGGGTCGCGCCTCGGCAATGCGAACAAAACACTTAACAACGTCAAAGAACGCCATGCCGAGTTGAAGGCCATCGAGAGGACATTGATGGAGCTGCTGGAGCTCATGACCCAGCTCAATGAGATGATCCAAGAGCAGAGCGTAAAAGTTGAGATTATTGCAGAGCAAGCAGAGCAGGCTTCCGGGGACCTGGTCAAGGCGAACGAGGAGCTCGAGGTTGCAGTGCAGACGGCGAAGTCCACGCGCAAGAAGAAGTGGATATGCTTGGGCATTTGCCGTAAGTGTCCCAATGAAGTCATCAATCCTCACTTAGTACATGAGTTAACTCGTGTGTTATAGTTGCCATTATTGCCGTCATCGCCATTGTTGTTGGTGTCTATATCGGGATTCAGAAGGCTGCCAACAGCAGTACTTCTGCTCCTAAGAGACGCAGCATCTACGGGCGAAGCGTTGCGAATGATGTTGTGATGAACACGGCTCGCAGTGTCGAATTTACCGGCGAGCCCCCGGTTGCGCGTGTCTATGCCCAGTCCAAGATCGTTGTCCCAAAGACCGAATTTGATGCCGATGCTGTTCCTCTGGCAAGATTTGCGGGCAGTGGCCGAACCAGTGGCCCCTCTGCGAGGAAGCGCTTCAACACCAAGCGATTCATTCTCCCAGACGTCGGGTCAAGCGATGACGATGTGCCTGCCGACAAGTGATCGACACTCGCGCTGTGGTGGTCGGACCAAATTGTCGGGGTTTGGATCATCCTGTTTTAAAAATCAACACACCCTGTACAGAAGTATCCTTGAAAGCATCCAAAACGGATGCAAGTTATGTAACCATTTTCTTTCTTTCTTTCTTTCGTCTGAGTCGTGGTTGGAGTTAAGGGGCCTTGGCCAAAGATGTTTGTTCTTTTTCCCTACTCTGTATGGCGTCATTTTTCCTTTATTTTTGTTGATCAGTTTGATGGGTATTGGCCCATCATCCCTTACCTGTCTCTTAACTTCAACTTTGGATGGCGGCTGTTGAATTATCGCGTCCTGGCACGTTAGGCCAGAATCGAAACCTGGTTATTGGCTTCTTGAACAAAAGCAAAGCCTGGCATAGCGCATGGTTAAGGACGGGAGGAACTGTACGCACCTCGACCGAGATAGCTTTTTGACCAGCTGGCATTTCAGTATTGTAGGCGTTTTAATGTCAGATTTCGATTACGCATTTGGGGGGTATATGGACTTGGTTTCTTCGGTTGTAACATACTATATAAAAAAACTACGCTTGGTTCCGGATGGTTAACTCCTTGCGCCTTCAAGCCGTCCCTTTATACAAAATACAAGTCGACAAAGTTGAGAAGCAAGAATTGCAAATACATCATCCGAGCCTCGGCTCGAGTCTTGTATCAACCGCCTGGAGATGGGGCGGGAGGAAGATCTAGACCAACCTCGTCGAAGTCTTGGAGACCACTTCGCTTGATGCCATGTCAACGAGTTGTGGCCGGATGTTTTCCATGTAAACCTGGCCCGTCAAAATACACTGTCGCACATCGATAATGACAATTTCTTATCATCTGCCTTGTGCGAGAGCTCAGATTTGGACATATATACATATCGCTTGGCCTCAGGATGGGGAGTTGCCTTCTCGATTAGTTCGCGAGAGGCCGACCGTACGCATGTTGAATATACATTGGAAGGCTAGCACGCTACCCGGTAAAAACTGTGGGCTTATCGCGATCTCTCTTCCAGTTTGGAAAATTGAATGCGGATGTACCACATATCGCTGGCGAAATATGGAGGACCCAGAGGTGACGGCGGTTGTGGCAAGAACCGAACGAAAGCCCGTTGTGCTCAAGATTAGCGGTCCCTTGTGTCGTCTTCGCCTCTATCTCGCCTTATCCTCCCGTTCGGTGGGTCATCGTCGCCCTCCGCGAGAGCTTTTCGTTGTCTCTCCCCCCCAGCCTCAACGACCCGCCGAAGGACTCCCATTCTCTTCTCAAAGTCCAGCAGCAAACCTGCATAGTCATCAGGGGCGACAGGCTGCTGCCGCCGCGCCCCGCTGCCGCCAGAAGATTGAAGCTCTGCCTCGGGCGTCGGCATCTTCCCAGTCCCGGAAGGCGGCTCAACGCTCACTCCTTCGACTCGGAGAACAAGCGTCCCGGGACTGCCGCTGCGCCCGGCTGCCACTCCGCCTCCACCGTCGTCGCTACCTCCCATCCGGCTCACGCGTGCCGACACCACCGCCCAGTCTGGCGACAGACTACCAGCCCATGTCACTTGGTAACCGGGGCCGTCCTTGGCAGGCACCATGTCAAGGAGCACGGCGCGATTGTGGGGGGTATCCGTTTCGTCGTCCTCGCCTCCACCTCCGCCACCCTCGTACTCGTCCACACGGTGGTGCTGCGCTAGCGCCGTCGTCAAGACTTCAGGGTCATCGTCGGCAAAGATGTAGTGCAAGGTGGGGTGGTGGGTCGTCTGGCGTTGCGATGGATGTGTGCTCGAGCTGAGCAGGGCAAAGACCGGGCCGAAGGAGGGCGCGGAAGGAGCTCGGTGTGACGGCGGCGGCGGTGGGGAGAGCGACAGCGAATGCGCCGCAGATGTGGGCCGCGGGGGGGCTGCTTCTTGCTGTTGTTGTTGCTGTCGGTCTCGTTCTCGGTCTCGTTGCAGACTCGACCGGCTGTCATGGCTGGCCACAGAGGGCCGCGGGCTCGCTGGCGGCGGTGGCGGCGGTGGCGGGACGGATGAGATGTGGTAGCCACCCGCGGCCGAGGAGCCGGGGCGGTTAGAGTCGGGTTCGGTCATCGCGCGTGGTTCCGAGACGCGACGTTAGCAGGGTTGTGAGCTCAGGATGGTGATACTGGTAATAGAAACGATGGTAATGGTGTTGATAGTAGCTGGTGACGAAATTGGATGGGGAGGCTGCGGTCAAGTGCAGCATGTTGGGACTTTTGACGCAAGCAAGGCTTACACCGATTAATGCATCAAGGTTAAGGTGACCTTGAACGCTGTCGGCGCAGAGAGCACAAGGCGGAAAGGCATTAGGTCAAATATGCCAGAAACGCGGGGGTCTGGTGGAGGACGGGAGAGGCAGCTGCTGTTGGGCGTTATGTTTGTCCATTGTGTTGCTTCAATTGTTATGTACGAGTACGTAAGGTAGGTACTGTACATCCCAACATCTGCTTGCACAACCATGTGCCTGCACAATGTGAGCTGAGCTTGTCAGGTAGATCGCTCGGCGCAAGGAAGTGCTTATCTTATCGGGGCGATGGGAAGGCAGTGATCTGGCATGTGATGCGTTCAGCAGCTCTTGGCATGCGCCTGGGGGCACAATTTTTTGGGGCTCAAAGTGAGGCTGCTTGAAGTCGCCAACCAGTGAAGTTTGAAGTTGGAAAGTCAATTTGATAGCCAGTAATCAGTACACGAGTTCTACTCCTGAACTTCGTCTAAAATGTGATGTGACCTTTAAAGGGTCGTAGTTTACCTATATACCCGTGTCATAAGTGTTTTTGGTGAGCGCACTTCCTCTCCGCGAACCTGTCTGCCATCCTTGTGTCTCATCGCTTGACTTGAACCTCGTGAGATAACCTCACGGGCCAGCCTCCCTGTCATCCCCATCCCCTTGGCTTTGATCCGGATCTTGAGCCTCTAGTGGTCCTTGTGTCGTGTCGATAGATGTTTCGTTCAGCTGCTCGCTCCATTCGAATTCTACCCCATAGTTAGAGGACACACAATACGTTATATAGCAGCAAACAAAATGAGACCTACTCTGTCGACACATTGGGCACTGGCCCTTTGCAGACTCTTGCTTGATCCATTCAAGAATGCAGTGCTGAAGAGCAATTATTTCAGCAAAATGAGTCAAATCAAGTTATGCATTCGGACATACATACCATGTGGAAGTTGTGACCACACTTGCCCGACACTGTGTTGGTATTAGCAACCTTTCTCGGTCCGGAGCGCTGTCATCGTCACCACCACACCATCACTATCCCCGTCACTTACAAAGACTACAGTCATCGCCTGGGTATTTACAGGCCGGGCATGTCCCATCAAAATGCACCTGGCAGATGCCGCAGACGTCGTCCTCGGGGAGATCCCACCGCCAGGTCGCAACCGCATTCCACTTCTTGATTTTGACCTTCATGATGCCAAGCTTCGAAGGACGGTCGTTGTTGATTGTGCCGAAAGAATGAAGGGCCGTGGGATTTGCTGCCTCGGGTGATTTAGTGCGACCAGCTCGATGGTATTCCTAGATGCTGGCAACGAACGCATCGATCAAGATCCCATTTTAGGTAGCTGGAGGCAACTCGAAGCACAAAGTCAGAGCGTTGGTTCAAGCCTGTGAAGACTGGAAGCTCGCCCGCGTGGTCGCGTGCACAAACCAAACAGGGGAGCCACTCAGTGGCTGATGAGGGGAAAGGTACCTAGGCAACTAGGTTAAGGTACCAATATGACGTGTGGCCCAAGCTCCATCTGGGGTTCCGTTCCAGCTTCTCCTAAAAAAAAAATGATTCCCTCAACGGCCTCCATGCCATGACAAGAACCTGAAGTCAAACCCCGCATCCACCACCATTTTGGCGTCCATCCCAAACCCAATTACGCCATTTCGTTCTACTGACGCCTCCCTCCGAATACACCTCCCCGTCTCTCCGGCCTCCCTACCTAATCTGGGTCGAGAACCCCGGAGCAGAGAATTCGAGTATCTCCCAGCGCCGAGACCTGTCTCTAGCAGGACCTGGATTGGACGTCGCTGCCCTTGTCGTGGCTGACTCAACCTCCTCAGCCCTCCATCCGACTCCGAGCTCTAAGACAAAGACAAACACCACCCACAACGTCCAATTTGAGGTCTCCACCATGGCCACGATTGCTGTCCTCCGTCCGCTCCGGGCATCTGCATCGGCATCGCTTCCTCAGTATAGCTTGCGACAGCTCGGTCGAAGCTTCATCCCCTCGACAACATGCCGATCTTTCTCCAACTACCTTGTGACCCCGAAAGAGCTCGCTGATGCACTCAAGACGAGCCCACCGTCGCCCATCTCACCAGAGCCGCGCGTGATCCCCCTCTGCGCGTCATGGTTTATGCCCAACGATCCCGAAGGCCGCACCGGCATTCAAGTTTTCCGCGAGCAGCGCATCCCCAAGGCACGCTTCTTTGACCTCGACAAGGTCATCGATAAGCGCAGCCCTTACCCGCACATGCTGCCGAGCCCGAAGAACTTTGCAGCGGCCATGAGCGAGCTGGGTATCCGTCGCGAAGACATGGTGGTAGTCTACGACAGCCGCGAGCTGGGTATCTTTAGCGCCCCGCGTGTTGGCTGGACCATGAAGGTCTTTGGCCACCCGCGTGTGCACATTCTCAACAACTTCAGGTTATGGGTGGACCAAGGTCTTCCGACAGAGTCGGGTAACGTATGGACGGTCGAGTGTGGAACATATCCTATTCCGGAGATGGACGAGAAGAAGGTGGCTAGCTATGAGGACGTGCGCGAAGTCGCATTGGACTATAATAAGGAGGGCGCAGAAGGTGTACAGATTCTAGATGCGAGGTCACACGGCCGCTGGACTGGTGAGACTCCCGAGCCAAGAGCGGGCTTATCTTCTGGCCACATGCCCGGGTCCATCAACGTCCCCTTCGACTATGTCCTAGATCCCGCAACCAAGGCGTTCCTGCCAGCAGAGAAGTTGAAGGACCTATTTGCCAAGAGCGGCGTCGACCCGGCGAAACCCATTATCTCTAGCTGCGGGACCGGCGTTACCGCCTGCGTGCTCGACACAGCATTGAACGAAGCACAGTACGGATCACCAGAGAGCAGAAAGGTTTACGACGGGAGCTGGACGTGAGTGGTCCTGAACATATCCAAAGCCTTTGGCTCGGCTTGCTAATAGTTCACAGAGAGTGGGCGCAAAGAGTACAGCCCTCTGATTCGCTCATCGTAGAGGAGAAGTGAGAATTCTAAGAGCAGCATGCTCGGGGCATGCGTAGTCGAGTTACCGAAACCGCCTTCCAAATACCATCCATCCTCCCTCCTGTACATCTACTACCGCCTATAATATCCGCCCCCGGTTTTGCTCGACTTTCCGCATAGCCCCGCGGTCCGAGACTGGCGGCACACGGCACTTTGCGTTTCTGAAGTGTTTCTTTCCGCGATGCATAGGGAAGACGCCGTTGGAAATTGGAAGCAGGTTTCAGGCGTTTGGACGGGACTATGAAGATTGTACGTGCATACATCATTGAGCGGAACCTGAATTACCAAACAAATGGCTATGCCAAAACCCACGCCCCTGTGGCATCTATTCTCCTCTTTTCTCGAGCTCAGAGAGGTTGTTTTGGAAACGAGCTGTTCGGCAATCATCTCCTCCAGCTGGCAATGAGGCAATGATTTAGTTTACAAGATAGTCCGACACCAACTCAGTGTTTTACCTCCACAGGGCCACACCGAGATAGCCATCGTCTAGACTTGGATACTAAATCTTCTAGTGCCGCCAAAGCATTGCTACCCAAGCCGCTATAACGGTGCTTTTGAAACCAGCTAGGTAGAAGTCTTGGCCTTGGATGACAAAGTGGATCCTTATTCTACTAGTCATCGAAGCTATCCGTAGTTGGACCCCTTATACCAGTACCAACAGATATTGGTGAAATATGCCGAGGTGGCAGGCTGAACAGTGCAAATAGTCCATGTACTAATTCTCACAGAGCAAGGCTCTTGTTGCGATAGACACACCAGGGAGCACAATCCCGAAGTTCAGTTCAAGAGTCGAGTTTTACGAATATTTCCTGAGCAGAACACGACTTCCCCTTGGCTTCTTCTTTTCGTCAGAACGAAATTGAACTGGTCGCTCCTCGCCGATATAACACAACCGGAGCAATCGGGAATGTGAGTCGGCTGCAAATTCACCAGTACTCGCATAAGCGGTACTCCTTTTTGATGAGGTCGGCAAGCTATACATCGTCCAGTCAGCTCAAACTTAGTCGGGGGGGGGGAATCAAGCGGTTACTTTGTGGGGGGAAACGATCGCACACAGGGGAAGCCCGAAATCAACTCACTCTCTCTGCTGAAGCATACATGGTGGCCATCGGGGCGCCCGTGACCTCGAAGGGCCAGAAACTGATATCGGCAACTCGGAGGCCCTTGATGCCGTATACTTTTTGCTCGTTCGAGACAACACCGCCAAGGTCTCTGGGCATCATGGTAGCCGTACAACACTGATGCGCGTTGGACGGCTGGATTTGATCGCGCATCACAGCTGTGATCTCTTCGTCTGTGTCTACCTGCGCGCCAAAGGGGCTGGCCTCGGTGGGCCCCAACACCTGCATGGCCAGCGCTGCAAACAGCTGGCGTTGCTTTCGGAGCAGCGCCACGTACACCTGGAAATCGATCGGGTCTGTTCCCGTCCTGTAATCGATCAAAGGTTCTACAAGCGGGTTTGTCGAGTTGATGTTCACTGTGCCCCGGCTCAGCGGCTTGAGGAGGTAGATCAATGTATCGTTGGCGGTGCCCCAGTGGATCGTGCCAACGCCGGCATCCGGGTTTTCGAACTGCTCGATGATAGCCTCGCGCTGCGCCTTGTATCCCATGAGGACCGTCGGGTCGACGTCAGGGGCCAGCGAGTCGGCAGCGTTCCGTGCGCGAGCTTGTGCGGCGATCTTCTTGTATGTCGATGTGGAGTCGGCCAACGAGAGAACGCCGATGGTGGTGCTGAGTGTACTAACAATGGTGTAGGGCCCCTGCCGGGTGGAATCATACAACTCCCACTGCTCGGCGTTGTATGTTGCATTTGTGATTAGTGTTCCGGAATTGGGCTCGATGTTTTCACGGACTGTATACACCACCCAAATTAGCTAAGAGAAACGCCACGTGGACAGGGACTATTATTGAGGTTGCACTTACAAGTATAGGGAACCGTCAACGTAGGCTGGTCTTGCAGATTCTGTCCAACACCGGGGAGGTCAACCACGATGGGAATACCGAATTTATCGAGCAGCTTCTTGGGCCCGATGCCCGAGAGTTGAAGAATTTGCGGCGTATGCAGGGCACCTGCAGCAAGGACGACCTCCTTGGACGCATACACGCTTAAAACGCTCCCACCAGCGGCCGGGATGTAATTGACGCCAATAGCTTGTTTCCCGTTGAAGAGAATTTTGGTCACCTGGTTAGATGCTAACACGTGGTAGTTGGGTCGGGAAACTCTGTCGTAATGATTCCTTCAGGCGTAGCTCCTCGTCATGGTGGTGGCATTGAGCACCGAAGGCATCCAGAAGATTCCTATCCGCAAACTTCGAGTCAGAAAATTGGCTACTTTCTCCAGGAGAGAGCTTGGTTTTCAAAGAAGGGCTCGACGCTACGTACCGTGTTTCTTCCCCGCGTGAGGGTCTTTGGTCGGCTTGAGTCCAATGGATAGAGCAGCATTCCACCAATTTGCTGGAGTAGAATGATGATCAGCTTTCATTTACGGATATATCATATAGGTACGTAGGAAATACAATCCAAGGCTCACTTAACACTCCCCTTGTAGAAGAAGGGTGGGTACGTATACTGAACGGGTCCGGAATGGCCTCGGACAGAGTCATCCCACGAGATGTTCCCCTATTGAGCAAGCGCCGCGGATGGGCGAGTGAAGTTTTCGCTCTATATTTAGGAGCCAAGTCAGTCATGATTTAATTAGACGTCCACTTTTGGTTGCAAGTTACCTTGATGAAAAAGGGAAGCAGGTTCTTCCAACTCCACCCTTGATTTCCAAGCGACCCCCAATTGTCGTAGTCGACTGCATCGCCCCTGAGAAACACCATGGCGTTGATGGCACTTCCTCCGCCGACAACCTTTGCACAGACGGTACCGATAACTCGGTTGTTAAGTGCGGCCTGGGACACGGTGGCCAGATTCGGCCAGAAGTATAGGAACGGCGCATAGGCGCCAGGGATGAGAATGCCATCCTGGCCTTGGTCAAACGGACCAGCCTCTATAACGAGGACGTTAACTACAATATCATGGTTAGCAAAGCATACTGGAATTAATGATCGCGGTTTGGTGTTCTTTGATGGCACGCATACCACTTGGATCCTCCGTTAGCCGATCAGCAAGCGTGAGGCCAGCAATGCCACCCCCGGCGACGATGAAGGTATAGTTTGAATTGACAGTCTGGCGGTCGACAATTGTCGCATGGCGCGGTGCGTGAATTGACACAACAAGGGCTGGCGTGGCTACTAGCATCAAGAGGAGCCAGGCCCTCATGGTGATAAAGGGGATGCGAATGCGAGCCATCTTTGATTTTCTTTTTCTGTCAGCACAAAGTTCGGAGCTGTAGACAAAATAAAAAGGCAGGCCCTGGGAACAAGCCAATAACTCTAAAATGGGGATATCGGCTGACGGTTATATTTAAGGACGGCAGGGCAAGCGCCCGTCAGCATCCTAAGTCTAGACTGCTAGCCAGTGTTGACATGGCGTCGTAACCCGTATTGTACGGCCCACCGAGAACCTGAGTTTTGGCCCAGGGCCTGGGACTCGAGGGTATGCTGGGACGCACGGCAGGCAAAGCAACCAATCGCCTGCATACCTGCCCCTGAAGGTGGGACCCGGCACGCCTGGTTGGAAACAGGCAGCATAAGACATGCAGGAGAGACGGCTAGGATATTCGGGGAAACACCCCAAACTAGAACTAAGCAAATCTGCAGTGCCATTTGGGTGGTTCAAAGAAGCTATAATAAGGGTACTAATGAAAGAGTTCGAGGGGCCTGAATCCCAGTTCGCATGGTGGCTAGCTAATTGCTATCTATTAACAAACAACTGCTTTCAAGCCCAGGGATCTCTGAGTCCCTGGACTGGCCGCTCGGCAATATAGTGCTGTTTGTGTAACCGGCAACTGCACACTTTCGTTTAGCACCAACAGAGTAAGAGTCCTGGAGGACTAGAACTATTGATGCAACATAGAGCCACCAACCATGAGAGAAACGGCATATCGGCTCTGTCCACTTCACATCTGCCGGTGGATTGTTGTGGGCGAGGCTCTAGCCAACAATGGTTTCAATCCCATGTTTTGTTTTCTTTTAAAATTGTGACCAATGCTTGTATCGTAATTAGGAGGTCAGGCAAGAATGGCCTTTTTACCTTTGTTTATATAATGGTTTAGACCGATAAAATAACCCACCATCTTCCGCAGCTAGGTCCTTTGCTGGTTATGATGTAAGTAGTAATCGTTGTTACATTCAAGCTTATTTTATAAACTTGACATTTACTTTATAACTTTCATTTTCATTGCATAATGTCAAGAGATGCAAAGTCATTTAGTCTACTCTCCGAAGGGAAATATTATAGTCGTTCATTGAGTGATGGTTTGAGACCCATTTGTTCACTAGTTAGATGACTTTAGTTCACATGTCCAATGAAAAGACGATATCACCGCCATTTCAGATACTGTTCACTTTACTCTTTCCTCACCATAACCTCACGCTGACTTCAGAGATAGATAGATACGCTCAAGGTATTCGGCAAGTTACTGTTTCTTTCTGCCGCTCCTTGGCCACTTTCTTCTATAATGTCTGCTGATCGTAGAGGCGCCTACCATTTCCCTTCCTCTACACGCTCGCTGACGGCAGAAAGAGCAGACGCGTTGAACATGTTTGATAAGCGAATAGTCTATCTCATTCGAGAGGTCGCGAGAACTTACCACTTTTTTTCACCTCTGCTGCGATCGGACGCGTTTCCTAGACGCGTAGCGCATGCTCCAAACCCTATCCTGATCTTCCTTAGCATAATTTCCTCAACCACTGCTGCCACACTCGTGGCCTGTCGACCGCACAATTCGTCATTGTTCAAAATTTCTTTCAGCTTCTCGCTGGGCCTTACTTATTTTTCTTCTTCTTCCTGCGAGGACAACTTCTCCACGCCATCTCTCCTTCGGCACCGACTCGTATCTGACCAAATTCCATGCTGCCTCTGAGCAGACGACACCATGGCTACTAGTAACGTGGAAGTTCTCTCCAAGGCATTGACCATGAAGCTGCTCTGCGACACCTGGTCGATGTATGTCGCTACTTTCACCCCGGCCGACATTATTTCCCCGGTGCCGATCATTTTCCTGCATGGAGACCACCACGCCGGCAAGGTAAGCCTTCGCTTTTCCTATCTGTCCAAGTGGCAGCAACTGACTTTTATGCCTCGCATAGGTATGGTTTTCGAAGCCCGACGGCGGTCAGGGCTGGGCCGAGTATTTTTTCAGGCGCGGTTTCGTTGTTCATGTTCCTGACCTGCCTTTCGCTGGTCGGTCCTTGGCCGAAAACCTCAGACACCAGCCCCAAGATCGCATCGTCGATGCTGTGAAGCCGACTCTACATGTCAACGACATCATGAACTACTTTACGGCATCGGAAAGTGCCGAGAATCCTACATGGCCGTCAGCAAAAGCCCACACCCAGTGGCCGGGGGTAAGAACCATGTTTCCATATCTTACCTCTCTTTGATGGACCGAAAACACGACAGTGCTAACATCGTCTGTAGAGTGGGATGCTTGGCGACCAGACATTTGCCCGATACGTACGTACGATGGAGCGAGGTTTGATTGTCGACCCAAGAGAGCGGCAGACGGCCGGTCAGGATGCTCTCAGACACCTCCTCGAGACCATCGGGCGCCCATGTATTCTCATCGGCCATGGGAGCGGCGCAAACTTGGCGTGGCTCGTAGCTGACGTCTCGCCCAAGCTGGTGGCCGCAATCATCGCTGTCGAGCCCATCCAACCCTTTGTGGGCTCGTCGGTGGGCTTCACAAACCGGGAGAACTATCGACAGTACGGTATCAGTGACGTCCCCATGGCCTTCGACCCGCCCGTTGTACCGCCGTCGTCATCTGAAGACCTCCTCCAATGTAGCAGTAGCAACTTCAGTGACATATTCAGTAGCCTCAAGCCAGCCCATAAACCTGGTCCCAAGTACCACCCAGTCCCACATAAGGCATACTATAGCGAGGAGCAGGCCGCATCGCGCCTACTGCAAGACACGGACCTGATTATCGGAGAGGGATGGCGTGAGGAAAATGGAGAGTTTGTCAAGTTCGACATCAAGAACCCTGCGCGGAAGTTGCCCAAACTGCAGAATATCCCACAGACCATCGTCACAGCCGAGGCCAGCTACCACTGCGTGATCGATTGGATGACCGTTGACTTCCTCCGCCAGACAGGAGTCCAGGTTGAGCACATCAAGCTCGCCAACTACGATATCCACGGAAACGGCCATCTCTGCTTCCTCGAGATGAACAGCCTGCGCATCGCAAACCTCCTCGTCGCGTGGATTGTAAAACACATTCCTTCCATCAGTATTGCCATACAGGCAGCTGAGCAAAATAACTTGTACGCCGCATCATCAACACAGACTAAACTTGATACCCAGTCTCCCCTTGTCGGCACCAGCCATCTTTCTGGTCCTGCTTCGTCAGCCATGGCCTCACAGACGACAACTTCAGGGTCTTCGTTGGTGTCGAATGCTCATCGTAACAGTCCTGCCGTGCCAGCCACAGCCCCGCAGGCGACGACAGCTCAGTCTCGGTCGGTGCGGAATATTCATCATACTGCCAATACCAGCTTCGCAGTCCCGAGCACCCCCCCAAATCCGAAGCGTCAATATTCGCCCACCGGAAACACTACCATCTCAGACATGTGGACAGCTGTTACGAGCCGAGACCAACCAACCCCAACTCCTCTGTATCGCAGCAACCCACCGCCTCGTTATGGAGGAGCATCGACGATGACTGCCTCAACTTTACCAGCGGCTACGGCACCAGTCCCTATGACTCCCACTTCCAGACCGTCGACCATGATCTTTTCGAGCCCTCCCGTGCCACCACGTCCTCTGAGCCTCGATTCAGCGCCGATTGATTTGAATATTCCAGTCGTTAGATCACCGCTTCCCCCAGGCCTTGGTGCGGCAAACGCTGTCTCAAATTCTCCTGGACCGTCGACAGTAGTCCCTTCACTCCTCAGCAGACGGGCATCGCGGCCGAACTTGCCTTCTGCCTTTCCAGCAACATCCGTCTTCAGCCTAGGGCTAACAGGATCCTCGACTTCTCCCGCGGTACCAGCCTCTCGGCAATCTCCAGTGTCTGGTATGTCACGGTAACTGGAATATCCTTATCTGTTTATGGTTTCTTTTTCTCCATGTTTCATGATCTTTCCCCATGTTACCACAAGACTCAACGGATGTCGGAGTGGACATAATACTCAATGGACGTTGCTGCGGTCATAATACTCATCGTTTACAGACATCGGACTTGCTGTTGCCAACCTGTCATGTGGTGAAATGACCGCTAGCGGGTTGTCTTCTCAAGGGGTTGTTGACAAACCGGCACTTGATTTTTTGATACCTAATCTATCATCGCCCACCCAAGGAGGCATAAATACCATTACAACACCCACTGCTACAGCAACGACAAACCAGCTGACCGCCGCTCAGGAACCGGTAAAATAAGAGCAACACCAGAGTCTAGACGCTCCCGTGGACCTCCTCGGGGTCCCCGCGGTCCTTACAGAAAGACGCGAGAGAGGTTGGCTGCGCACGTGGCAGCCGTGAACGAAGCAACAAAACATAAACTAAAGGGAGGGGCAGACATTGCGCGGCAGGGATGAGTTAATAGTGGAGGTACCTAGGTGACTCTAGGCCACGAGGGAAAAAACACAGCATGGTATTAGGAGCGCGGAGGGATGGTGATGGAGAGCTAGCTATCCATTACATACAAGGCATTGAGAGGGGGGGCTATAACTGGGGGCAGTAATCTCGTCAATAGATAAACGGTTGGCTTGCCTGGGGAGGGGGCTGTGGCTACTACCCTTTGCTGTATAACTTATTAAGTAGTCCTGGTTCCAGTTGACTCAATCAGCTTACAGTCGCACATTGCTATGATCTAATCTGACTTGGCCTGATAGGAAATAAAAGACAGTCGAGATGTCTCTCGATCTTTCTCACAAATGGATTTTACAAAGCGGGAGAGTTTGTTGTTTGTGTGTCACTCTTGCACTCAGAAGTTACACTGCAGAACATCGTCCGCTAACGCACTAGGGGGGATGGTTGTATCACGGAATGGATGGAATCTTCTAGCTAGGACTTATGGAGCCTCGGGGCAGAAGGAAAGACCACTCTTACCACTGACGAGGACACCGCTTCCTCAGTGCTGACCTGCGTGCCAAGTTCAAGGTCACTTGCCTTCCTCATAACGTACGTAAAGAAGCTCCGAACACTTCATCATCCAATACTGTGTGTTTCCTGACATAGTGAGAGGAGGGAGCACCCTTTATTTTGGCCCAAGCCTTCATATATTGTGAAAAATATCAGCAGATGTTTGTGTGTGTGGATTGTGACACCCGCTTCTCTTCCATGACACCACGTGTGACTTACCCAACTGCTGTTTTCTTTATGTCCTCTATCTTGTCTTCATTTCTTTTCCCACACTCTGGCAGCCGTCGTGTTAATTGTTCTCACTCAAAATTGTTTACCATACCATCATTCCCCGCAAGACCTATTTCTAGCTACCTGCCTACCCTTCAGCCTTAAGCCTCCTCGGCAAAGACAACGTTCAATCCCCATTTTGACTACTTTTCTCTTGCAAAATGAGCTCCAGCTCCGAAATGTCTGATGACTCCTCCATATTTTCCGAAGGCTTCTTCTATCCGAGTGTGAGTCCGGCCCATCCTCCCAAAGCGGCTTCGAGGGATAGATGGCTAATAAACTTCAAGACCCCTCCACATCCGCACAACATGATCCCCCTGTGCCATCCAAGCTACCGAACCTTTACCCCCTAGTCACCACGCGGACAAAGAACCAGAGAATCAGCAGAGAGGAAGGAAGCGATGGAAAGATGGACGCTAGTGGCGATATTTGCCGGGTCTCTTCTGTTCATGCTCGTGGTCTCGCTGTTTTGCTTTCTACTTGTTCAAGCAGCGATCAGAGCACATTCAATGACACAATCGCGCGAATACGCGTGAAGAAGAAGAGGTGCTGTCATGGACTGCAACCGATGAGACCGTCTCCGTTTTTGGTCTGGCGGGCCGGAACTCGAGACTGCTTATTTATGTTGAGATGCTGCTGCTACCAAGACCTCCTTGTATCGCTTTATCACAACTCTTCTTTCTTTCCCTTGGACTTCCAATCCATAGCTTTATTCAGAGCTGCCAGATGCTCGTACATGGGCGCATCTTCGCCCAGACCCCAAGCAAAAACGCCGCCGAGCCTCCTCTTCTCGACAATGAGCGGCAACTTGCGCTTGATGGCATCTGGCGTGTCAAAGGTCCACCACAGATCTTCGTCTTTGTCCCAGTAGTAGTAGCCCCCTTGAATGTCATCATAGGTTCCCAGGTCGAACGCCCTCGTGAAAGATTCGGCCACCTCTGTCGGCACCGAGTCGTGCCATGAGAAGCCGCCGCCACGGCCAAGATCAGCCCCGGTCTCCGGATCCTCCAGTAGAAGTGTAGGACAGCCGACAGGCGAAGCAAGCTTCTCGCAGGCCTCGTGCTCCGTCTTGAAGTATTTGGTGTAAAAAGCAAAGCCGAGGTTGAGACTCTGGGGTGAGGCGCCGGCGGCGACATAGGCATCGACGGCTTTGAGGCTCAGCTCGACGCCGCTATGGTGTTTTGTCACGTTATCTCGACGGTTCATAAGATCGTACGTCATGACGTTGAGGAAGTCGAGATGGCGCATGATCCGCGGAACCGTCAAGCGCGTGAATGCAAGCATGTCACGCTCCAGCCCGGGGACAGCAGCTGATATTACTTTATCAGGTCCCAGCGCAGCCCGTAGTTCTGAGAGGACAAGTTGATAAGCTTCGATCTCCCAGGCCTTTTTCGAGTTCGGGATTGCTTTGTAGTCCTCGCCGTTGCCACTGACAAACAATTGTTAGTGTTGCCACCCTTAAAAAGCATAGGGGCAACTTGTGTGTTTTGTATGGCCAACGTACCCTGGATATTCCCAGTCGACATCAATCCCTACGTCCCTCGTATTAGTGCTTTGTCTGTAATGTCTAGAAACGTAAGCAGAACGACGAACCATCAGCACCCGTCGCCTTGACCATGTTGGCCACCTCCTTGGCAAACGCTTTGCGAGTATGATCAGTCATAGCACCGGCGACGAAGCCCTCCGTGTCACCCCACCCGCCGATGGCAATCATGATCTTGGTTTCCTTTGGAAATTTGGGCCGAACTTCGTCGACGGTCATAAACAAAGGCCATTTTGTTTGACCTGGGATGGTAAAGATACCAGGGCGCATGAAGGCCAATGCCACATGGGTCACATGCCGGAGTTGTTCAATGGGCGGCACAACGGGATGCTGTCTGTGGAGGACACTGTAAGCGGTCAAGTCCAGACAACAGACAAGTCTAGGCTGGCTTATTACCCAGTCAGGTACATGATGCATCTTGGAGGAGATGCTCCTGAAGCAACTTCGGTGGCCATTCCAAGTGAGAGCCCCCATAAGGCGAGGGACCAGCCGAGTTGCATTTTCTGGAGTGGGTAAACTGTTCAGTTCTGGGCTGAGCCGCGATGAATGGAGGCACAATGGATGACAGGAGGAAAACGAGGGGGGTAAAGAAGTGTTGGTATGAGCAATTGGTCTATTTTTTTCAGTCTGTTTACTGCTAAAGTGTCATGAGGCGAATAGTAGAAAGTTGTTTAGTCCTCTCTCTTTGCTCTTCCCGTATCAATAACAGGGTGTTTGTTAGTGGTGAGATGGAACCTTGGATTCGGCTTGAGGAGGTTGGTCAGTGGTGATGAAAGAGGTGATTTTAGTAGAAATAGTTTAGGCCAATGACAACTTTCTAAACGCAGTGGGGGCTGGTAAGGTAATAATCCGCCTTTGGATAGAGTTTGGCAGGGTGCCCCAGCAAGTACCTCTGTACCTGCCTAGCCAGACGCTAAAGGCGGGAAGGAATTCAGAAGAGCTCCCCCCCAAGGCAAGCCAGGTTTATAAAATTTCGCGACTCGCTCTTCGTCCAGTCTCGAGTCTCGATACCTCCACACCAGACTCGGATTTATCGACATGCAATAGAAGCCGAGACAATCAATTTGCAACAACACACCCAAATCGCCCAGCATGCTGGAAAACATCTGCACCCTCCCGCTCTCAGCGGAGCTGTTCGCGCAGGTGGTGCACCCCTCGGAGCCCCTTCTGACGGTGGGCTTGTCTAATGGACGCGTCGAAACCTTCCGCCTGCCTTCGCACGATCCCACCGACCCTACCCAAGACCCGAACAGCAGTACCACAAACGGAAAGGGCTTGATAAAGAGCCTCTGGAGCACAAAGCGACACAAGGGCAGTTGCCGGTGCCTTGCCTACAGCCACGATGGACAGTGTGAGTTCCCTTCTCAATGCGCCCCGATCATGGCTTCTGAACTGCCCCCCTCCCCGACTAACCTGAGCCCTCCCAGCCCTTTATTCTGCTGGTACCGATGCCATCGTCAAGCACTTCTCCCCAGAGACTGGCGTGGTCATTTCAAAAATTGGACTACCTACCCGTAATCCCAATACCACCGCGACCGACAAACCGGCCATCCTGAACGTCCTCACACCTCAGACGCTACTCCTTGGCACTGATATGGGTAGTCTTTACATCTTCGACCTTCGCGAAAATGGCAGGTTAGACCCCAAACCCGTTCGCAAGCACGTGCCCCATTTCGATTATATCTCGAGCATCACGCCACTTACACCAACCGGTGAGGGCGTCGGGGGCTTCCCCAAACAATGGGTTTCAACAGGAGGCACAACTCTAGCCGTCACCGATCTCAGACATGGAATAATAGCAAAATCAGAGGATCAGGAGGACGAGTTGTTGTGCTCTACCCTCATCCCGACTGGCCTCGGGCCTAGAAAGCTACGCAGCAATGGAATTCTTGCTGTTGGCACTGGTGCTGGCGTCTTGACTCTATGGGACCGTGGCTCTTGGGATGACCAGCAAGAGCGCATTAATGTTGGTGGAGGGAAGACCAAGAGGGACGGCGAAAGCCTCGACTCGTTAGTACAGGTTCCAGATGGGCTTGGATGGGGCAAAAAAGTTGTTGTCGGTGTTGGGGATGGCAGCATCAGCATTGTGGACCTCAAGAGGAGGGAAGTGCAGGCGGTACTGAAGCATGATGACGTTGAATCGGTGGCAGCTCTGAATTTCGACTACCAACACAGACTGATCAGCGGCGGCGGCAAAGTTGTCAAGGTGTGGGCCGAGGAGGCCGACGACTTGCTCGACGAGGACGAGATGAAGCCGAAGTTTGACCCGCGGACCGCTATCAAGAGAACTGCCGACTCGGACAATGATTCCGACGATGATGGTAGTGACATCGATGACGAGCGTCCGTCCAAGCAGTCAAAGAAGAAGCGGAAGAAGGGCAAGGGCAAGACCCAGCCCAAAGCAGCGTCCTTCCCGGGATTGGATTAAGCCGTTGGTGACTAGGGGTTACTTGGACTTTTGCATTGTTGGCAAGAATATTGATCTTTCGAACTATCGACCCATATGAGTCTCTCATCGCAACTAACAAGGTTCTGCAGCGCCGTTACACCTATGTGGAGGCCAAAGTTACATCTCTAGTCTGGATGTTAACAAGGGCACTTGGCCAATGGTATCTGATATCTGCGGTCTCTACCGACTGCCTGGAGATGGCTATTTACTCGTTTTTTTCACTGGACACTGGCAATAAACCGAACAATCGAGACTCTAGTTTCGCCCTCCATGGTCAGTGGGGAGAAACCAACGCTGAGCTTGCCGGCTATGCCTCAATGGAAGAATGCATGAGGGTGAAGCTTTCAGAATCCTTTCAAGGTAGAGTTTACAGAAGCTTAATCCCTCGGTATTCCGACAATGCCCTGATGTCGCCGGGCATAGATTCTATCTTTTCCGCAGATACGGTACCGATCAATATCAGTATCACACTCCCGCTCTCAAGAGGTTCTAGGAGTGAACTGGCTCCATCCTGCAAAGCTATTGCACCGCGAGCGAGTGTGTCGATCTTTATATAGTTCCTTCTCGTTTCTTATTGAGTCAGCGGCCTTCTCATTTGAAGGTGTGACCCAGGGGCCTGCTGAGCCCGTCTCTCTCCAAGCACAACGGTGTATCCGGTACATTTGAGATTGACTATCGTCTGCCCCTACTTTCATTTCCCGGCCTGTATACGCATTCTTTTCGTTCTCCTCTCATCAGATTTGACATAGTTTACGCACTAGGGCGTGTGTAGTCAAGCCGACGCACACGTCGCCATACCTCTCGCACCGTTCTCTCTTGTCCTTCCCGCCCCGACTCAGTTTCTGAACTTCCTGCTGGTCTATGACTGGTCAGCAAGTGTCCCGTCGTGGACGAGTATACATCATCCTACCTGATAGCTAGATAGAGCCGGCTTCCCAGTCCGACTTCCTCAATTTTTTCTGACAGAGGATCTTCAGGGGGGGTTGCTGTGGTAATCAGACCGCCGGCCTCCTGAAGAATGGCAATACCAGCTGCAACATCCCTTTTTATCATTAGCGTACTTCCAAGCATAGTGTACCGGCATCAGGTCCCTACCATTCCCAGCAACCTCCTTCCCACCAAATATCGAAAGCCCCCATCGCCGAATACGCGAGATCGAGGGTTGCGCTGTATCCGTCTCACCCCCTATCTCAGCAGCCAATACAAGATCAGACAGAGAGCAGCATAAATATGAACATACCTGCCCAGACTTCGTATCCCATGCACCATCCCCCCTTTCCCTCCTCTCCCCCCAACCTCGGCTGCCATGTTCAGAAAACTGTCAACTTTGCGAGACAGATTCCCATCCGGTGTATCCTTTCTATCTTTGCCCCACTCACACGAGAAAATACAACCCCCTGGCGCATTTTTGGGAAGCGGCGGGGTTGGGTCCCGTATTAGGGGCAGACGTTGCGTCTCGTTGAGCCAGGCGCCCCGCCCGCGGCACGCCGTGAACAGCTGGTTCAGGAACGGCGCATAGACTACCCCGATCGTAGCGCGGCCGTCGGCAATGAAGGCGATGGATACGCAGAACATGGGGAACAGGTGTGTGTAGTTCACTGTCCCGTCCAGCGGGTCGACGCACCATGTTGGTGAGGAGTCTCTGATGAGGTACTCTCGTGAGGTGCCTTTGGAGTAGCCCTCTTCTCCGACAAATCTAGGAATAAGAGTTAGCGTCTTAGTATGTGCGTTTATGTGGGAGAGAAGGGGCTGTGACGAACTTGTGATGGGGGTATTTCTTGGCGATGGAACTTTTGATGAACGCCTCGACATCTACAATGACAGTAGCACGGGAAGTTAGCCTTTGCTTTGACTCGAGGAGGCTAGCCTATATTTCGACTCACCTTCGTCAGTTTGCGTCACAATATCTACGGCACTGTCCTTCTCGATGAAGGTCTGGGCTGGTTGGCTGCCGAATCTGGACTGGGCGGCATCCATCAACATCTTGCCGGCATCTTTGCCTAGTTGCACGGCAAAAGCATAGATGTCGTCTAGCTCCTTGTTTGTTTTCGTGTTGGTAGCCATTGTTGAGTCTGATCACTTGAGTTTTCCCCCGAAAGGAGATAGAGATAAAGAGCCGTCACTTGGATTCAGGGAATATGTTTTGCAGACATTACATTGAGAAGGAGCGGACGCTTCATGGAGACAATAATTAGCAACAGAGGCAACCAAGGGGAATTGGAGACGCGGCTCATGGTCCCATTCAGTTTTACAGCCGTTGGAAACCGAGCTGTAGATTTGCACGGCCATTCCCGCCGGACATGACGTCTAGCACATGGGGCATGTACTTACTGTATGAAGAATGGGGCCGCCGAAGCACGCTTCCCCCCGCGCCGGGTGGGGCTTCTGACCCCGGACTCCAGATTCAGGGGGAGGCGACGAGAAGGGAACCTGGGATCAATACAACACAGCTTGGCCTAAGGAAAACTGAAATAAAGTACTTGGATACATGGTTTGATCCATAATTATCCAAGGTGAACCTATCAGAAGTCCCATGTCTGAACATTGGCGGAGTTTCCATCTCAAGTTGTGCCGGGAGAGTCTTTACCCGGCCGGAGGAGGGGGCAAACCACCTCAACTAGAACTGATTTACCGGGCCTTGAAAGGGGTAATAATTCTCACTGCCTCATCCAAAACCCGCCCTGGGGATCGGTGAAAGAAACGGCATTTGTTACTAACAACATGAAGACCTGGGGTTGCAAACAAGAGAAATGGCCATCATCTGGACTATTGTCATCATCATCAGTCAGACCGCGCGTGGTGACTAACACAATTAAGTAAACTTGCATGGGCGTTATGTGACCCTACGCAGTCTGCAAGCCACATATACAACCAAGGTAGGGAGATGAAATATATCACAGCCCAGCCCATCAAAGGTGGCAAGGCACTCACTCCTCGCTGGCTCCGACCTGTAATTATACATTGAACTTTACCGTCTCATTTCCCCTTTTATAAACAAACACAAAACATATCAATCAACCAATCATGTCTTGCCGCATCCTGCTTATCAACGGCCCCAACTTGAACCTTCTCGGGAAAAGGGAGCCTCACATCTACGGCTCAACCTCCCTCGCCGACGTCGAAACCCAAGCGGAAACCCAAGCCAAGTCACACAACATCACGCTTGAGACATTCCAGTCCAACCACGAGGGCGCCATCGTCGACCGGATTCAGCAAGCAGCAGGCCGGGGTCCTAACGGCAACGGTACTGCGGAAAAAGTGTCTGCCATCGTGATCAACCCGGGGGGCTTGACACACACGAGCGTCATTGTGAGGGACGCGTTGCTGGGCGTGGATATTCCGTTTGTGGAGATACATGTTTCTAATATCCATGCGAGAGAGCCGTGGCGACATCATAGCTACTTTAGTGATAGGGCCGTGGCGGTGATTTGTGGGTTGGGTGTGTATGGGTACACGGCAGCCATTGAGTTTGCGGCGAGGTATTTGAAGGTCAAGGAGGTGGCAAAGCTGTAAAATTGGAGTTGTGACAAGTACATGCAACTTTTTGGCCGAAATAATGACAGTGGCTGTCATTGTGTTGCGGTGATGGATTCCGGGTATGGTGTTCGGTTGCTGTGTTGTCAATGATCACACAATATCTCCTTATTTCGACAACATTTTTACCTTGCATATCGCAGCGCACAAAAGCAAGCAGGTGATCCAATAGGTCATTATTCTTTCATTGTACTCCCCAAAATACAAGTGCCTGGCTGTACTACTCTAAATGAATATAAAAAATAAAAATGCTCGCAAGCCAACAACGCCCCATGCCCAATGGCACACATGCCTAATAATTAAAGGTGGTATCTGTGTGTCGTGTATCAAAGAATATTCGCGGCTGTGCGGACACTGGTATGGTGGTATCTGGGTGGCGGACGGGAAACGTGATTATTACAGCAATGCAGATATCCGGACAGTTGGTGGCACCGGAGCGTCGACGGGAAGCTGGAGTCGCATGTCCTTTGCCAGCTTAGCCCACGAGATGGCGCCTCGCCTGGCTAGCTCTTCAGGCACTTCGGGCCCTTCTTCTGACATGCGGCGGTTGAAGAGTTCCAGGCTAACCCACCCCTCAAAGCCAAGGCCGTGAAAGAAAGCCCACGAGATCTCCTTCACGGGCAGATAGGCTCCGTATTGCTTCTCGCCGTAAAAGAGGCGGCAGTTCCGTGACCAGCTCATCCGCGTCGGCTGGGCTGCGTCGTAATAGGGGTGGCCCGGGAGGAGGGGCTCCTTGAGTCGCTCGGCGTCCACCACTTGCACGTAAAACACCTTAGAGACGTCCACTTGAGACACGAGAGCGGTAATGGACTTCCTAACGGCCTCTTCGGCGTTGGGTGTCCGGCCCGAGACGGCAGCAGGATCTGCGTAGATGCGGCCCGCAATGTTGAAGGTGTCAAGGCACATGCCAAAGTTTGGGCGGTCGACGCGCTGGACAACCTCCCAGCAGAGCTCCCAGAGGTCTACGCGTGTGCTCCAGCACAGACTCTCATAGGCAAAACGGATTGGTGGATTTGCCTGAAGGCCAATATCGGCAACCTTGCGCAGATCGGCAACGATGACGTCCAGGTCTTGAGTGACGTAGCTGGCAGGCAGGAAGTTTGCTGGGATCTGGATGAGGTCCGTGTCGAGCTCGTGGGCCATATCGATCCACAGTAACAGTTTCTGCAGATGGCGCTCGTGCTCGGCGCGGTCCAAGAGGCCGTCGTAGTGCATGAAAGGCTGGAGACACACAATCTTGAGGCCCCTGGAGCTGCACATGTTGTGAATATGGCGAGCTGCGGCCATCTGGGCAGCCGCAGAGGGACCAGAAGGGGAGAGAGGTTCGCGAGACAAGCGATCCGCGACGTCGGCTAGATCCTCGTGGAAGAGCTCGATACCCTGGTAGCCGTACTTTTGGGCCATGTCCAGCTTGCGAGCCAGCGAGTGACCAGCAAAGCAGCGGCCCAGGGACATGGAGCTGATAGCGAGCTTGCACGGCATCTTTGTGATGGATGGAGGCGAGAGACTGAGAAGGGTGTGGTGGGTATGTCCGGTGGTTGGGGGAAGATGAAGGGATATATGAAGAGGTAAGGGGTAATAGCAAGAAGGAGAAAAGAGAAGAGAGAAGTGGCGAGTATCTAGCTGAGCAAGAGAGATGGCTCGCGACACAAGGGCTTTATATACATAGAGGGATGCGAGATGTGACGAGGGAGGTGGCAGATCTGTACACCAGTATGTAGCTAGGGTATTGGATGGTCACGTCACGAACTTTCTTCTGAGTGGGCAAGTGATGAGTTTATATAGGGGCTAGCGGAGATGAGAACAAAGTCCGTCGCCAGAGGTCGACCGAGCGTCACTCGACGGCTCTGTGTGCGTGTGATGGTGACAGCGGAAAGGGCCGGGAATCCCATCCAGATTAGCAAGCTACTAGCCAGATGAGATGAGCGGTGGATGGATAGACGGATGGGATGGGATAGGATGGGCTGGGCTGGGATGGTTCATGGATGGATGCAGGGTCGCTTTGGTCTGTCTCACTTTCTCACTTCCACGTTGCTGTCTCACACAACCATTCCAGCCCAGCGAGGCCGGCGGACGATCCATCACGTTGAGATGTCGTCGATTTGGACTGTGCTCTGTACTGTGCTGTGATGTGCTGTGCCTTTTGGGGATGTACTCAGCAAGGCCAGGCAGCGGTCAAGATGGTTGGCCAAGTGTCGCCATAGCTACTGAGGATGGCAGCTCTGGCGCGCCAGCAGTGCTGGCCTTGGGGAGAAGTGCGTATTAGTGTCCTTCTGGAACTCCTTTCCCAGACGCGGAAAAGCCGCGGCGTTCCGCGAGCGAGCGGTGGGTGGTAGTACAGCAGTAAGCCGGCTCCCAAGGGAAGGGCGGAAGGAGCCAACGTCGAACGTTGAGCGTTGGGAACTTCAAGCTGTGGGCCGCCCCATGACGGTTGACCGAAGATAAGCGAAGTCCCAGTGGGCGCGGTCAGGCGGCGGGATGATGCTTCTTCCAATCGATCCGCTCCTTCCTTTTTCCACCGGCCATCTGGAAGGCACGAAGGTCAGTCATGTCCTGACAAGAGCTCACCGCACATTCCCTCTTAGTGTACGCATGTATAGTGCATGTACAGGGCTGTGTGTCCGCTGGCGTCGTCTGCCAGCGGGACAGATTAGGTACCAGCCATGCAGGAAATTGCAGCCGAAGCCGCAAAAAAGGTGGGCCAGACAGCTCGACGACAGGGGGTAAATGTTTAAGCACCATTTTCTCGGGGAGCTCTAACTTCTCGACCTCGACTCCACCAAAGGCCACAATCCTGAGCTCGATCGAGCGAGCAAAGGGGGAAATCTGCCTTTATGGTCACCTCAAGTCAATGTCATGGCCTGGGGTTAAACGTCGTCCCATTCTCCTCTCTGGGAACTGCTCTCAACCCGTAACAAAAAAGCGGCTAACAGCATCACGGAAATAAATACCCAGTCCCCAGTCTCCGGATAGTGGCGGACAAGCAAACACCGACTATATGCATACATACCCCTGAAAAGAAGAGCCGTGTGTTTACTTTGGATACCCCGTACCTATCTAGAGAACTCTGACTGATAGGCTTAATCGTGCACAAAGATCACAGACTTTTTGCCCAGCTCATCATCTTTGTTCTTCGTATTCAAATTTTCCTACAGTTTCCTTTTTCTCTTCTTCTCCTTTTCTCTTCTTCGGCCGTCCGTGAGGCAGAAACACCGAAAAAAAGCGGACTTGTCAAAAAAAAAAAAAGGGGGGGGAGGAGAGCAAGCAAACCCACGCACGCACTACACAAAATGGTAGCCACAACGCCAGCACCCGTCAGAAGAAACCAGCGGGAGTCTCTAGTCGTCCACGTCGGTGTGCTCGACAAGCACGGCTATCTCTTTGGCCAGAAACTCGCAGCCTCCATGTCCCCCCTACTGCACGAGGTAGTCTACCGTGAGCTGGGCCTGCGCTGGGAGCAGATCCGGCTCGACTCGACCGACCTGGGCCTCTTTCTCGAGCTGATACGGGACCCCAAGTTCTACGGTTTGTTGCTCCCTTTCCCCCTCGTACCAACCATATCATATGCAACCAGAGGACAAAAGCACAAATGGCTAACCAGGGCCCCCCCGACTGGCCATATACCGTTCACAGGGGCATCCGTCACCATGCCCCACAAAGTCGCCATTATCCCATATCTTGACGAGCTGACGGACGAGTGCCGCGACGTGGGAGCCTGCAACACGCTGTTCGTGCGGGACCTCCCCGATGGGCGGCGACTGTTCTGCGGTGCCAACACGGACGTGATTGGCGTGCGCGAGTCGTTTGTGCAGAACATTCCAAGTACTGCCGCGGCGTTGGTCTACGAGTGCCGGCCTGGCATGGTTATCGGGTCCGGTGGCGCCGCGCGGTCGGCCGTCTACGCACTGCACAAGTGGTTGCAGGCGACCGATATCTACCTGGTCAACCGCGACAAGGCTGAGGTCAACGCCGTCATAGCCGAGTGCACTGCGCGCGGGTACGGCGCGAAACTAGTTCATGTCGACACAGTCGAGCAGGCCGAAGCATTGGAGGGCCCAGGAGCCATTGTTGCTTGTGTGCCTGACTTTGTGCCTAAGACGGACGCCGAGAAGCTTGTGCGCCGTATCACAGAGGTTATGCTTCACAAGAACCACAAGGGCACCATGCTGGAGATGTGCTATAACCCGTCGCCTTATACGGCGCTGGGTGCCCTCGCCGAGTCGGAGGGATGGCAGGTGATATTGGGTACCGAGGCCCTGATCTGGCAGGGAATCGAGCAGGTGAGTTCACCACCCCTTCTTTCTAATTCAAGTTGGATAAAACTGACTCTCTCTTGCCTACCGACCTAGGACAAATACTGGACTGGCCGCGAAACCAGCGAGCTTCCCGTTGTACGCGTCAAGGAGACGATTGCTGCGAAGCTAGCCAAACATGCCAGGTTATAAGAGCTACCAAATTCCTGTCTGTGGAAAATTGCGAACAAAAAAAACAATTTTGTCACTTTTCTCACAATGATGATTGAGAACCTCGCATGCGCCACCATCTGCCATTGGTCATTGTATAATATTTTAGTACCCGGATTGGGGAAGGAATAACGATACCAAAGCAGCCAGGCGGCCAAGTGCTGCAGAGACGTTGGTCAAGGTGGCTTTCATTAGTCATTCCCAAGCTGCAGCAGTAGAACAAAAAGGAGGGGAGGAATTGGACAGTTGGCGTTCAGTTGGGTTAGGTATTACGCGATACGGCCTCAAGATGGTGTGTATTTATTTGTTGAGTTTATTTTTAACACACACTGATTGTCAAGCATGCAAGGAACAAATAGCGGTCAGTGAAACAATTTTTTTTTAAAAAAAACAACAACAACCAGAGTTCCAGAACCCAAAAAATATGTTGTTCAATAAGGTGTGATGATGATGTGCAGTGCGTGCTGCAGGAGAGTTGACATGGTGAAAGTGCCCGGACGTACGTACATGTGCATGGGGATGGATGATCCATTCGAAATGCGAGACTATGCCCAAATCATCGGAATCCGAGCGCTGAACCATTTTACACCGTGGAATTAGCAAATCGAAATGACCTGGAGGGATGGAACAGCAGGGTCCGGCCTGGTCAAGAAAAAAAACGGCTGGTAACTTGGTAGGAAGGTGAGTCAAGGCCGATAACGGAGGTCAAGTTACACCGACACAAGATATGTGGCACTACGTGTTGTGTCAAACCAAGAAACGACTCGGCTTCCATCATTCCCAGCAACCAAACTAAAACTAGGTTAAAATAAATAAATAATAAAACATCCGAGAGAGCTACTATGACACCGACTTTCCCGTCCCTGGCGCCGTATTCGCCAAAGTCAAGCAAGTGACAGGTAACTCAAAGCAGCAAGTCACATCGTTAGATACAGAGAAGACAAACTACACCGTCTCCATTTTCTCCTCCCTCACGTCCGAGTCCTCCCCCTTCACTTCGGGCTGGAAATTCTCGTCCTCAAGTTTCAGCCCCTCCATGAGCGCCGTGTTCGCGCGGCTCACGGGCTTGATCTCAAAGAGACGGTCCATGGCCTCGAGTGGTATTGACTTCGTCTCGGGGATGAAGAAGTATACAAAGAATATGGAGATGATCATCAGCGACGCAAAGAAGAAGTAAACGCCGTACCCCATCTTCAAGAACATCTGCGGCGTGAACCGAGAAATGATGAAGTTCCAGAACCAGTTGTTGGCCGCCGCCGAAGCCTGGCCGAGGGAGCGCGTATTCTGGTCAAACATTTCCGAGTTGATGACCCACGGTGTGCCGTTCCACGACGGCGTATAGAAGGCGGTCCAAAGGTAGAAAACGAAGATGGCCGCGATGCCGCCGGACGACAGCGACCCGCCCGTCTGGTTCGATGCAGGACCCGAGATCTTGATGTAGGCACCGATGAACCACATACACAGAGAGCCGCCCGTTGCGCCAATGATCAACATGCGTCGTCGTCCAACGTGGTCGACCATGTACAGAATCCATCCGATGGTGAGGACCGTCTTGACCACTCCGAAGATGCCCGTTGTCAGGAACCCGGTGTTTGTCACGGTTATGCCGAGACTCTTGAACACGGTGGGTGAATAGTAGTTGATGGCGTTGATGCCGGACCCGTTTTGCCACATGAAGAGCATGCCGCCGAGGAAGAAGCGCCACTGCACCCTGGGCTGCTTCAGGGCGAGGAACGGCTTGAAGAAGCCCTTGCCGACTTCATTCTCGTATTGCTGGAGGTCTTGGTCGATATACCGCACCTCCTCGAGGATATATGTATCAGTAGGCTCGAGATTTCGCAGCCAGCACAGGTTATCCATAGCCTCCTGTCTTTTTCCATTGGCGAACAGCCATCGCGGGGACTCGTTGATCCAGATGGTTCCGATCAGCAACAGACCGGCAGGGATGAGCTGGACGGCAAAGGGAATAAGCCACTGCGACCGGGTCGGAGCCATGGTCGTATTGACACCGTAGTTAATCCAGAACCCCACCAGTCCTCCGATCTGCCAGCCAAGCTCATAGATGCCTACAAGGCGCCCGCGGACAGCGGGAGGGGAGAGCTCCGAGATGTAAATGGGTACCATGTTGGACGCGCCACCGACGCCGATGCCAGCGAGAACCCGGCCTGCCAAGATGGGGCTTACTCCCCTCGTCCCATTGGCCGCAAGCATGAGGCCTGCGCCGAGGATGAAAACAATTGCGAAGATAAACAGAGACTTGCGGCGACCGAAGAAGTAACTCGTGCAGTACGCGAATAAGCTACCAAAGAAAGCGCCTGCTTGATAGACCGAGACGATGTTGGCCTGGAGAAGAGCGAGGGCGTCAGGGGTATAAGACGCAAAGTTAAACTCCCTGGTGAAGGAAGGCAGGGCCAGGGTTGCTAGGAAGAGATGTGTTAGCCAGTCCTCAATCCTCCCAGACATACACAGCAGTTTCTCAACTCACTTCCAATAAATGCACTGTCATATCCAATCATGCAAGATGCAAAGGACGCGACGGCGGCACATGTATAGACGCGCCAGTTATAAACGGCATTTGGCGTGGGCCTGTCTTCTTTGAGCGCCAGGAGCGTCATCGTGACTGATGTGAGGCCGTTGTCCGCAGAAAGGGATAAACGGGGGGGACCAAGTTCCAAGGTAAATTAGAGCCAAGTGAGGTGACAGCCAATTTTTTGGAATGTCTAAACACCCTTTATCACGAGAGACGTTGTCGGTTTATATATGATGACGAAGGAGTTCTCAAGACTGGTCGACCTCGCCCAGACTGCCGGTGTTCGGAAACCCACTGCCTATTTCCTTCTCCATGGGGATTCCTATCACCCCCAAGTCGTCTCTCGTGAGCTAAGCCAGGTCTCCACACTAGAAGATGGCCATGCACGACAAAATCTGGAGTATCCGAACGGCTCAGGGTACTACGAATCTCCTGGCAAGGTGGACGCACAGGTGGCAAATCACACTCCCCGGGGATGCTTGGCAGATGCATCAGCTCGAACAATTCGTGCGGCTGGCTTCCCCGCATTATTGAGAGAAACCTAGGCTTGCCCCTGGCCAACCCCACAGCCCAAGAGCTTGTTGAGGGAGTATCTCGGTACCCAGGATGAATGATTAACCAGGCATAGGGCGGTTGGTGTGTTGATGACTTTACACATCAACTACCCAACTGTGGACGTTCGACTTCAGGAGCAGCTGGGCGGCCTTTGGTCATAGGAATGTTGGCATAGCCAACCTCCGATAGTCAGAATATTGCGTCTCTCGCAGTTTGCCATTTTGCCGGGCTAATCTCGTGGCCCACAAACCCCTTATAACTGATACGAGGGTGACATGCAATGTCTTAGGACAGGAGAGTCTAAGCAGACATGTTTGCAAATCGTTTGGAATTTCTGAAAGCTAGGAAGCCTCATGCTAAGAGTACATAAACCCGCAGGGGTAGTTCATCGCTCACGGTTCTTGTGCCGCGATGTTGTTGAGTCGCGGTTGCAGCTGCGCAAAGTTTGACCGCCCATGGTCATCTGGATATGAGTTGAAAACCTCACGTCTCATTAGTCTGCGTGGCGCCCGCCTTCCAGTGAACAACTCAAACTGGGCAAAACCCTGTTCTGGTAACAGGTCTAGTCCATCCATCGTCACCCAGCCTCTGTGGGCTTCCCGTCGGACTTGCTCAAGCAGAGGGGTGTTGAGGGTCTTGTAAGCGAGCTCTACCACGACACCGCCGGTCGGACTTTCGAGCCATTGCGCAGGTACCGTAAAATCTGGTGCTGGGCTATCGTCAATACCATGGGTTGGGATACACGAGACTATCATGGTGGGGAAGTTGTAGTGTTCGGGCCAGGGATCGTCAAGAGATTTAATTATATGAAATCGCGTGATGTCGTTGGACCCATTGCCTGTGCTCAGCAATGGGAGGTCGTTGCGGGACAAGAGCCTCTGGAAGTGCGAGACAAGGTTCTCTGCATTTGATAGCGTTCGGTTATAAATTAGGATGTGATTGACCCCGAGTTGGAGCATGGCGTAGACGGCTGCTCTTGCCATGCCACCAGCTCCAATTACAAGCCCGCAGCTGGCAGATCTCACAGCATTTGCGGGCGATAAACCTCGACGAATACAGGCTCGAATGCCAATCCAGTCCGTATTCTCTCCATAGAGGGCCTTCACCGGCCCCGCGCGGTTCCTGCCGTTGAAAAGCAGGGCATCATCGGGGATGCTGCCATCGGCATTGAGATTACGGACAGGAATCAAGGTGTTGACGGCACCAATCGCCTTGGCATGTCGGCTCAGAGAATCCGTCAAGCTGATGATTTCAACTTTGAAGGGCAAGCCAACCGACGCGCCAGCAAATTGTGAGTCATTAACCAGCTCTCGCAAGCCCCGGATCATGCTGGTCGAGTGAGGTTGGTAGTGGTGTGGAATTCCGCAGGCTTTGAGAGCCGCATTGTGCATTGCAGGAGACAAACTGTACCCCACGTTTGCGCCAAAGACGTACAGCTTCATAGCATCGTAAACAAAAGACGAATAAAGGGCCTGTGTTGCATGTAACGCTGTGAGAGAGGGATGGATATCAGCGACATCCTCGTCCCCTGTCCCAAGTCGTTCTGGGCGAGACCCCCCCTCGGGAACAACCGATGTGAGGACCTGGTTGAAGCAAGCCGACGTTTTGCCCAGGCGCCCTGTGTTGTAGGCGATCAGAGGCAACCTTGGTCCGCTGGCGGACTCTGCTGCAGCGTGGACAAGCCGGACGTCGAAGTTGTCCGTAATTGTGGAAGCTCTTCTCGTAAGCCTCACCAAATCACATCCCACATCTTGAGCCTTCTGATAGTAAGAGCGCCAGGCGGGGTCCCCCCAAGGTGGCGGGTCTGGCTCCTGCAGTTGGATGTTGCCTACAACTTTGGAGGGCCCCTTGATGCGAATGATGCGCTTGAGAAGCTGAGTATCCAGTCTCAAGTCAACCGTGATATATTCGGGAGAAAGCCGCAATCCGTGGCAGACATATGACACGTACAGGGCCTGCCAGTGTTCCTCGGTCAAGGCAGCCTTGGGGAATGATGTATGGAGAAAGATTGGAATAACAGTGTCTCGCCGGACCTGGCTCATTATGCGGCTAACTTCGCTGGCTCGGTGGGGGGGCAGCTGGGTAGACGGCTGCAGTTGAACAGCATAACTGCCCGTGAGATCGTCCACCACTATTTCGATGGCGTCAGCACCGGTCTCGAGGTCTTGGACATCAACTTTCCCCTCAAGGAGGACCGAAAGGGGGAGAGATATAGCGTAAGTGAATCGTCGTTCCTCGGCGGGGACACACGCGAGCGGGAACGCAGACTCGACAAACGGAATGGTGCCTCTAGGCAGGATTAGGGAGAGAAATTTGAGGAAATGCCGTTCGGCCCTCTTGAGTGTTAGGTATGGTGCGGCAGGCCTCTGGTCAGACTCCGTCGTTGAAGACAGCTGTAAGTCGTCGGACTCGCCAAGTCTAGTGTATTCTTCGGAAACATTGAAGAATTCGAACCGGGTACACCTCCGGAACACAGTACTACTCGCATCGAGTAGGTCACGAATCTTGGAGTTGTCGTAGACCTTCAAGTGACCCTCGATGGCTTTCGAATCACGCAGAACATAGATAACGGGATTGGTTTTGCCGACTTCCTCGAGCACGGACTGGACAGCCCGTTCCATCCAAGAGCAAACAACAATCGTGTTCTTCTTGTGTCTTTGGAGGACGTCTTGCATAATGCCAGCCTGGCGTCTCTGGTACTCAGTGGAGCCATACACCTTTTTGTATGCTGGGCTGGAGAGATTTGTGGCGTCATGGAAAGCTTTTTCCAAGTCGACCACCATGCGCTTCATGGCAGTGGATGCTATGATGGCAAGAGTCGATTTTCCAGCGCCACGGATGCCAGTGATGATAATTGAAGCATCGGCGTCGAAGAGGGATCCCGTGATTGGAGCCACACTGTGCAAGGGCGAGCTGGACGTCGAACGAGACGCTGGACTCGACGTTAGTTTATACAGAGAGGCAGTTGCTTGCATGACGTACCTCTACCACTGCTGGACTCGGCAGTGAGACCAGGCGATGGGCGGTAGATGGGCAAGGATCCCGCGTCTCTGTCGTTTGGCCGCGAGTCTGGCTGGTCGTTCCAGGTCGCAGCAGCCGTCGCAAAGGAGCGCTTGACGCCAGCGACAATTGGCGACGCCATGGCGACGAAGGACCAGGGACGAGGGAGGAAGAGACGGACGCTCAATCGCCAGCGGGGAGGCTTCTGGGCGACAGAAGCGACGCAGATACACCAACAAGAGCACTTCACTGTCATGCTCACCGAAAAGCTAGAGCAACTAAGCTAAGGTACCATGTAGCAAGCTCGTCGGCCCGGATCGCATGATGGGTCTTTTTCTTGGAAAAGCCACAGAGGCAGTGTTGGCAGGGTCTTTTTTTTTGGTTTGAGCGTAGCAATGGATGACGGATTGAGGCAACTGGGGAGGTCTGGTGGTGGATGGGAAGGTGCCAGGGAGCAAGCATTGGTGGGCAGTGGGGGGCTAGTGTGCGGGATAAACATTTAACCCACAGCAGACAACCCTTCCCCATTCCCCACCTTCATCCCATCCTCGGCCCCCGCTGGAAGAACAGACTTCCTCCCATCCCCAGACAGTCCCGTCCCCCAGCATACACAGCTTCACGAAGCACGGACTACCTGGGCCTTTTGGAGGGAAAACGGCATTGGCCAACCAAGGTGCTGGATTCAGTCTGGAGACCTCTCTGCCGCGCTGAGTTGTCGATCACCACTGCAACTCACAAGACCTCACTCCAGTCGACAGGACAGGCTTCCCCACACAACCCCCCCCCCTCCCCCGTCCCCCCGAGTGCCCAGCCCTCCTAAGACACCCGGAGATCCGCTAGTTGGAGAGAACATCCCCGACCGAATCCTGGGTTGCTCAGATTTCTACAAGTCGCCTCGTGGAGACAACGTCCCATGCCCATTGCCGCCAGCCCGTCCAGCATACCCATTCTCGCCAGACTTAAGTGTCGGTCCACGAGAGCTCCCGGCCCTCCACTGTGGGGACGTGATGGTCTCAACGAGGCCGACATGAGACCAAGACCTGGCCAGCTTGGGTATGCAATTGCCATCGCTGACCACGCCGCTGCCCATCCGGAGCACACACAGCCCCTATATTATCATGCCGTCTAAGCGAAAGGCGCCCGAGGCCGATAGCCCTAGCGACGTCATCCCGGCTTCTTCGTCTGCAAAGCCCACCGCTGCGGCTCCCCTAAAGCGTCAGAGAGTTTCCAGAGCCTGTGATCAGTGTCGGGCAGCGCGAGAGAAATGTGATGGCGCCCATCCGACATGTTTTTCTTGTGTGTCGCAAAGCCGCACTTGCACCTACGAGATCAACCCCAAGAAGAGAGGAGTCCCAACTGGCTATATCCGGGCCCTCGAACTGGCCCTGGCCTGCGTCTTCGACAAGGTAGCTGGTACTGAGGAGGCCCTCAGCGCCATCCTCGCCCCTGAGGGCGGCCAGGGACACGCCCTTCTGGCCGGCAAGGACGCCGCCAGTGCCGAGCACCTCCACAAGAAGTGGCGACGCAGCAGGGTGCACAAGCGCATAGACGGTATCCTCAATGGCGACCCCAGCGGGGTGGTGTTTTTCGGCCACGACAAGCGCTCTGTGTCCGAAGAGGCAAGCGACACCGAAGGCGAAGCTTTGCGAGCGAGTCCTAGACCAAGTTCGGCGGCAGGTGACAGGAGTGCTGCCCAAGCGCCCTCAGTCCTCGACACTCCTTCTGATCACGCCGTCAGCCTCCCACCCGGACAGCATCATATCTTTTCGGGGAATTTTGATCCGCTGGTCCAGCCACAACGGCATATATCCCTGAGTTGCTTCCACGCGCTCTCCTCATCTTCGTCGATTCGGCTGAAGCTACCCCCAAACCATTGGCGTCTGCTTGATATATATTTCTCCTACACCCACTCATGGTTCCCCATTCTCGAGAAACAGGGCGTATTCCAAGCCTCGTATCTATACCCGGAACAAGGGCTTGTTGTCTTCCCTGACGATCCCACATCCTCGGTCCACGCCGAACTCTGGAGTGCTCTAGCCCTGGCATCATTTCAAGACGCCACCTGTTCCAAATCCGCATCATCAGGCGGCTTTGATGTCGCCAGCTGCTCTCCTGTCGAGATCTATGACATTGCTCGTAATCTTATTCCTTCGGAAAATGGCCCATTTCAGGTTCATCACACTCGAGCCCTGCTTTTACTTGGCTTGATCAACCTTGGACGGGGGAACCTGACTTCTGCTTGGTTACTGACTGGGATGGCGACTCGGATTTTTCTCGACATTGGTACCTCCCAGTCCTCTCCCAACCATGGCCGAGAGCAGCAAAGACTGCAGTCTGTAATGATCGCTTGTTTCATGATAGACACCATCATCTCCGTTCGCTACAATAAACCACCCCATATAAAAATAGAAGACGTCGCTGATGTGTTGCCAATACCCGAAGACGGGCTGGACCAGTGGGAGCCATGGACACCTTGTGAAGGGTTTAGCGCCAGCTTTGCAGGGTCTTGGGTATCCCGCAACCCAGCTTACTGCATAACAACTTTCAACCAACTCTATGGGATCATGAAAGTCATTGCGAGGGATATGTTAGCGGATAGGTACGAACTGCCTCGACGCGGGGAAGAAGTGGCTGTCACGACGCAGTTACAGCAGGCAATCGACCCTGGCTCTCCATTTGGCAACTTTACCACCTCGATGGATCTGGGCTCTGCGTCTGTTCCCACAGCGTATCTCGTTCGCATCGTCTATCTTTGGGCAGGTGTTCTACTTGATCCTCGAGCAGGACCCCCGGTTTCTCTCATCAAAGACACCTTGAACGAATACCAGGCTCGCTTTGGTATTTATGGTATACCACCCTTCATCTCCACATGCCTCGTTTCCCTTGCCCTACAAGAAAGCCGAGGAGGGTCTCATGGACACCACAAGGAACAACTCAAGGATCTCGTGTCAACATACTCGTCCATCTGGGGTCAGGGCGGGCATGTTGCTGGTGCCTTCACAGCTTCCCAGGCTACACCTTTGATGTCTCAGCCAACAACTCGACCACTCGGCGGGTGTTCATCGACGTGGTTTCCCGCTCTGTCGCACCCCGCAGTGCCGTTCGCTGCTTCATCTACGTCTCCCCTCTACAATACCCGCGCAACAGAAACGCAGCCATCCCAGGTTAGCAACAGTACTGTGTATGGATCCTTTGACCCCCCAGGATTCAGATCCAATTACCAGCGCGGTCCCGGTATTGTCCGGGCGTCTCCCACAACACTGCAGCAGAGCAATCCCACTGGCTTCCACCTAGGAGTAATGCCAGTTTCAGCCATGAACCCGTCACACCGAAATAGTTTTCAGCATCTCACCGAATTTGGGAGTAGTCATAGGGTAGACTACGAGGCGTTGCTGGAAGATCTGGCATCCATCGAATGCACTGATGCGGTTGGCGTTGACCCTCAGTTCATGGCCAATCTGGGCTTTGCCCCGGATTGCGACATCTCCGAAATCATGACGCGGGATTTTGGAGGAGTTTGATGATGAGCCAATTGCCCAATTAAATTGTACACATATATCACGTTGGATATGGTTGGGGAAGGTTTAACGATACCACGTCACGATGTTTTCTTGGCCGAGGACGATACAATGGGGTACGGCCAGCGTACGGCCTAATGAATGAATATTTATTGCACAATTTGTACAGACCCTACGATAAAAACTGGTCAAGTCAAAAGTGATGGCGTAGGTAGTTTACTTGGATGTTGTGTCCTGCAGAAACAGAAACGAGAACGTCGAAACGAGAACGCAGTGGGTATAAGGCCCTCACCCCTGTTCCTCTGATTCACAGACTCCCACCACTCGAAGTTATATTATTAACTATCTATGATTCATGCTGGTAAAGGCCAGCTGATTGCCTGAGCCAATGGTTGGGTGGAATAGAGATTCTTTGCGTTATATAGGGACGGCGGCTGCTGTTTGAGATCAACAACCCTGAACTCGTAAGAATAGGTAGACATTCCACTTGCAGTTCAAGCCGTGTAGCGGTTATATGTGCGGCATAGCATCTCTCGGGTTCCTATTAAGGCGCAATTCAATATGGAAAATGCCTCCCCCGTGTGAATAAGGAAGGCGTGGTGGATCGGCTAAAGATGGGTAAGATTAGTTGGATAAATGGAAAAAATAGAAACAATAGAGATAAATAGATTCAGAGACCGTAGGTATCGGTGGAAATAAATCGCATCATTCTTGGCGGGTCCAATTCATTTTTCGTCAGTGCCACAAGGCGGTGAGGATGGGACTGAAACTGATACCCGGAAGGAGGAATTGGAATGATAAGTCAAGCGCAGCTGCCGAACCGCGATGCTCCCCGTCTCTTCCGCCTTCCACCTCCCAGCGAGGCCCTAGGCAACCAAGCGCCGCGCTTCTTGGTTCGCAAACTCCACACGAGCATCTTCCAACTCAGGGAGGTGGCGAGGATGCAAACCCAAGTTTCTCTAGCAAAATGGCAATGCAAGAGAAGCAGGCACGGCTCCCGACGACCCAGTTATCGTCGTTTCCACCGCAACACCGACGGCAGCGAAGCACCTGGCTGCTCACGGCGGCACTCATCGTGGGCCTCATCATATTGGTCGCCACAGGCAACGAGTCGACCGGCAAAGACTTTGAACCCGTTCATGATTTCCACAATCAACCCACCTGGCACACCCAAGTCTCGTTGAGGGCTGCCGCCCCGGCGCCCTATGGCCAGTTTCCCATCGCCAATGACCCGTTTCACTTCCTCCCCTGCACAGACAAGACTGTCCCACCGGCCTTGAACGATACCAGCGCAGCGGAGTCATGGGCGTCTCTCTTTAGCCCTAATCCCCGCGATTGGAACTGGGGAGCAGCTCCCAAAAATGCGACAAATTCTAGCACCGGAGATCCCTATGCCGGCCGAGGCATCTTCCTGTGCGGTTATCTCGATGTTCCGCTAGACTACACGAATAAATCTGACAGCCGCATCGCTCGCCTCGCCATCACCAAGTTGCAAGTTTCGGGACTGACGCGCCTCGACCCAATTACTGGCGCTCCCACCAACTCATCAGCCGGCAAAAAGAGCGAGAGGACCATTGTGATAGAACCCGGCGGACCCGGTGGAAGCGGCACGAGGTATGCCTGGACATCTTCCCAGGGCATAAGCAGCTTCCTGAGTGATGGCAAGTTCGACGCCCTTGGTTGGGACCCTCGAGGTGTGAATGCCTCTCTCCCAGCCGTGGCATGTTTACCTTACGACGAAGTCCGGGACCATTGGTCCCTGCTCACGTCAAAGCACCGCGCAGTCTCCGACTCTCTAAGGTCTCAGCTTGAGGTCGCCGACGCCATGAATGAGGCCATCTTTCGTGCTTGTTGGGAGCGCCAGGGCGATCTGGGTCGTTTCCTTAGCACAGCCTTTGTCGCTCGTGACTTGGAGGAGATCCGCAAAGCGCTTGGCGAGGACGGGGTGTCGGGCTATTTCGTCAGCTATGGTACAGGCATCGGCCAGACATATGCCGGCATGTTTCCGAACAACGTCGGCCGACTGATTCTTGATGGGACCGAGAACGTCCGCGACCATCGGGAGCGTGGCGGCTTTGGCTGGACCGCACTCGACAACACGACCGATGCATGGAACGACGGCTTCTTGGGCGAGTGTGTGAACGCGGGCCCCAAGTACTGTGCGCTTGCAAGACCCAAGAGCGGCATACCTGTTACGCTGGAGGATCTCAAAATCCGCATGACGGCGCTCATGGCCTCGCTCATTGCCCGCCCCATGCCAGCATACTCTTTGGAAAATGGTGCGGCTTTGGTGACGTACTCGGCTCTGGTTGACGCACTGTATGGCGGTATGTACAGCCCTAGCAGCTGGCCCACTCTGGCTCAGATGCTGTACGAGTTCGAGGATGGCAACTCAACCCTGGTTAACTCGGTTCTCGATAATCAATCTTGGTGGTATTCTCCGGAGGAAGAAGCCTGCCCGGAGATCTCCAAGCCTTCTGACAGCGAGTTGGCCTCTTTTGTCATCTGCTCCGACTCCTATGATGCGACTGAACCCGATGACTTGGGCTGGTGGGAACACCTCTGGGCGAATATGACGACAAAATCCTGGATCGCGGGCAACTCACGATTTTATACCGTGTTTCCCTGCCGCCACTTCTTGACTCACTGGCCTCACCCTGCTGAAGTTTTCCGCGGCAAGCTAAGCCAGACTCTCAGCAACCCGCTGCTCCTCATTGCTGAGACGTACGATCCGGCAACTCCGCTGCGCAATGGGAGGCGTCTTCTTGATGAAATGGGGTCAAATGCGAGGCTGATTACCCACCACGGCTACGGACACTCATCGAGGGCGGATAAGTCCAGTTGCACTGAAGCTATTGCAAAATCCTACATGCTTCATGGTACACTGCCGGAAAAGCAGGAGACGGACTGTTATGCCAACGAAAAGCCCTATCTCTATGGCGTCAAGAATGGAACTAAAACTGCGGCCTTAGCGGTAGCTGCAGGTGTCCAGTCCGATCCTATGCAGGTTTGGCAGGAACATGTCAAGCAGTTGTCTCTCTGGAACCCAAGACTCGTACCTAACGGCTAGAGGGCTTTTATTCGGGGGGTTTAGAGCGTCCGAGTCTCAGAATTGGGGTCATCATATCAATATGGGTTATTGCTCGCGCCAGTCTAATTATAACATTGCATATTCCTGCAGATTCTCCTTCTCCCACTGAGCACTTATATAGGGAGAGCTATAAATGAAATTTCTGAAATTTCACAGGGCCTAAGCACTTCTATCAAATTGAATCTTTGATTATGTGTGGACACTTAACATCAACCAAATCCCGCTTCATTTCATTCGGCACCCAAAAGCTTGTGAGCTCCCAAAACAAAAGCATGTTCTCAAGTTGTTGTTGTTTAGTCGTTCGGTTGATAACTTGACAAGGTGAAATTCAAAGACTCTTTTTATTCAAAATCCTTTAATGATTCAGGTTTATTAAGCCATTGCAGATATTCAGTCCAAGACAAACTTTCCTTCCCGCCCATAATCGATTCGTCTGTGTCCCTCGTCAAACGAGCAAATAATCAACCAGTTCTAGGTCATGTGCCTACTTGAAGTAGAGGAGGGCAACTAGATCCATATTTCTGTCTCCTTTTAATTTTACATGGGTCTATCGCGTTTTTATAAACCCAAGAGAAAGAGCGCATTATTTCCTCTCTACTTATAACAGACGCTAAGTTCGCGAGTCGGAAAGGTCGTCGGCTGTTCTCAGCCACAACTTCCAAGCTATCGAGCTCCTACATCGGTAGCCTGGCTTATGTTAAATCATGGGATACATTCAGTCGAAGTCACAAGACCAAGACCCATAGGGAGCAAGTTTCACACGCAATGATTCGACAGGATATATATTTGTACTAAACTACGTCATATAGGTTGAAATGTACTATTACGTCCAGCATATGTAATTATTATCATCATAAGTGCATCATGTGCGTCCTAAAACAGATTCCGTAAATACCCGTATCCAACTCTTGGGCCAAACCTCTTACTCCTGCAACAAAAAACCTACCTTCTTAGTATCTACCTTCTTCGGCGAAGGTGCATCGTAATCGCCTTCTTGTAATATGGAAATGACCTCATGCAGATGACGAGACATGGCGATGTCATAAGGCGAAAGGCCGAGCATGTTAAAGGCTGTATAGCGCTTGGCGCCTTTCTTCAAAAGGCGGCGTATGAGGGACTGAGTACGATAATTTAGCTGGCTGTCTTTAGCTTCGCCATAGAACTGACAGGCAAAGTGAAGCGGCGTAGAGCCCTTGTTATCCTTTGGATTGATCTCTTGGTTGGATTCTGTAAGAAGCTCTTCCGCAGCACCATCGTTTCCTGCCCAAGCCGCGTGGTGAAGAGGGACTTGGCCCAGAGAGTCGCGGGCCATCACATTTGCACTGCGCCTGATGAGCACGGCCACGACGTGTCGGTCTGAGCGAGCAGCAGCAACGTGGAGTGGCGTCTCGTCGACGTTGCTACGTGCCTCTAGATCAGCTCCTGCATTAAAAAGCCGCTTGACAGCGGCGAGTGTGTTGGGGCATGTTTCTTTCCATACATTGCCCGCCCCGCATGCTACATGTAGCGGGGTGGCACCGATGGCGTTTCTCTTGTCGACTTCGGCCCCCTGTTTCAGCAAGAGGTCAATGATTTTAATAACCGTAATCTCTGTGCTATGCGCTTTGCCTGCTGCCGAGGCAGTGCCAGTCTCTTGCTGTTCGTCGGGCTCAGGGATATTGTAGCACACAATATGCAGAGCGGTATGACCATTCTTATCGACAGCGTTGACGTCCGCACCCTTCTCAACCAACAGCTCTATCATGTTATAGTCCGGCATACCTCTTATTGTTGCCTTGGGGGATGTATCGCTCCAATCTCCTCGGGAACAAGCGAGGTGCAAAGCCGTTCGGTGACCAGAGTCCCTCTGATCCACCACAGAGATGTTTGCCTGGAGCAGTTCGGACGCAATGCCAACATCTCTCCTAATAACCGCGATGTGCAGGGCTGTTCGATCACCCAAATCTCTATTGCCCAAGACATATGCATCGTTGGGAGCCCGTTTGAGAAATGTCCGCAGTAATGTGATGTCGGCTTGTCGCACCAAAACATGGAGAATGGGCCGTTTCTTATGGTCAAGATAGCGCTCGTTGTAGCCGTACTCCCATAGCAGGAAGTCCAAGGCGTCCTTGTTTCTCCTCTTCACTGCTTCCACCACTGCCAATGCAATCAAATCCCAGTTTCGACGATCGGGCATAAAGTCCAAATCGGGTGGCACATGTTGAGTACCACCGATTGATTTGACCCATGAGGAAAGGCCCTGATCTGCAGCAAAGAAAAGCAGTCCAGTATTGAGAGGCAGCTCTTCAGCTAAGCTACCCATCTGGCCCACTGATCTGGCTGTTGAAAGCGGTCGATGACTTGGCCAGGATCGGCTCCAGCTTCATCGGCCCACCTGGCGTGTGTGAATATCTCAAAGACTGCATAAGAAAGAAGGGCTGGATAGTCTTCAAGAATCCGTGTTTGGTCCGAGACCACAGAATGTTGAATAATTCCGGATGGATTCAACGAAATTTGGTCTGGAGCAATATGGTACATCATATGCATCCCCTGAGCAAAGTAATCGCGGTCCCAAGCCGCATCGGACCATTTTTTGAGGGTTTCGAGTTTGTTTACAGATGAGTTACGACTCACTGGCAAATTAAGTCTTCGCTTACGGTCTGCGCTTTCTTTCATTACCATCGCCGCTCGCCGGTATCGGGGGTTGGAATTTCGAAGAACTGAGGTGGCGGATCGGTGGCTGTACGCGGAGCCGAAACTTGCTATACTCCCTGGTCCCGAATGACCTGATGTACTCGACGCGCTCATCGAATCACGCGAGATCATTGACGAGATGATTTTTTTCGGTGGTATAGTGGGCTTTGGTGCATTTGGTGCGTTTCGGGCGTGGACCAGCTCATCCAATTCCTTGATGTTGAGATAATCTATGCAGGTATTCATGATGGAAAGGTGGCCCTCAGCAATGAAAGAGCCGTGATGGGCTGGGTCCAGAACTCCCATACCCCTGCCATGTAGGAAAAAGTCCCGTACCGACTCGTGTATAACTTGAACGATACGATTCTCGCCGTGATCAAGTTCCAGGGATCCCGCGCCAGCGCAGACGGATAGAGTTTCGGTGGTGCCGATTTGCGGGGTTTCACCACTGAACGTGATCTCAACAAGGCCCTTGGAGATTGTCCTGATCTGTTTCTCCAGTTGCTCATCGGTTGCCGTGAAATAATCTGAGGCTCGCCACTCCCGGAGAGACGCTGGTGCATTTTCTCTGATGAAAGCCAATACATGATGCCATTCGCGAAGACGGAGAGGATTGGTGGCCAAAACGGCCCACTGAAACAGTCGGAGTGTTATTCCCTTCATAACAGGCTCCAAGTTCTGAAGGATTGAATAGAAGAGTGTCTCCAGTTCTTCAGGTATGTTGTCGAGTTCCACGAGCAACGATTTCAAGCTCTGCCCTTCGTCCCTCTTCTGAAGTACATCATCTAGCACCAGGACCACCCATAGGAACACACCGGCCGACTTGCTAAGGATCTTGTTTCTCAAAGCTTGTTTTTCAGGTTCCTCGTTGGCAATACTAAGACCGAGCTTCCGGTCCACCAAAGTGATAATGTCCCGGTTGTTGTGATGTTCGACAATGATATCGGGGCAGTCGGTCACTGTGACTGAAGGGAAATGTCTGCTGGAAAGACACACACGAAGCTCAGTACCTGCCGCATGAGCCGATTGCGTGATCTCTCGCCAGAAGTAAGCTTGAGACCTCATAGCTTTTGCGTCGCATTCGTCTAGCGCATCGATGAAAATAACAGCTCTCTTTTCCGTCGGCATGGTGAATATGGACCGAAAGAATGCCTTCAGCTCAGATTCCTCGAGGGAAGCAGTATCCTCAAGCCCCTTGTTCTTCTCGGCCTGGAGTTGTGTGAGTCGACGAAGATGATCAGGGTTCCGCGGCAGGATTTGATAGAGAAGCGACTTGAAAAGGCCAAGTGGTGAATGCTCCAAATCATCCCCTTTAGCATTGAAAAAGAAAGCCGCCGTCGTGTAGCCAGCTGTGTCTTGTTGAGCTTGAGCCCAGCGAAATACTTCCTTCATGATTGTGGATTTCCCTGCGCCAGGTTTTCCCTTGAGCCAAAGAAGATCTTTATAGATGTCTTGATTTTCATTGTTGATCCAGTCTTGGTATGCCGTCTGCTCAAAGAGCCAAAGACAAGTCTGCCCAGCCGGCTCCTCTACGCTTTGTCGTCGCTTGTCTATACCCGGATACCAGAGGGACTGCAAGGTAGTGATTTCCGTGCCGCTCAAGTTATGGCACCTTTTGCGTCGAGAGGTAGTCTGTGCGGAACGAATGCTTAGCTGCGATTTGTGTCGCTGTATCTGGCCATCCTTGTGTATTTTTAGCTCATTTAAAGCGACAAGTGAGGCATAGATGTCGCCGACCTCGCCAGACAACTTTAGATAGTTTGGATCGTCGAGGCCTGTGAAACGGCACATATCCATATGGTTTGCCTGGATGGTTTCGGCGTGTTCACGGGCGTCGCCAATCAGCGAGGAGTAGTCTGGAACGACGTTATTGCCCAGAAACCCCAGCCTGACTCCGGTTAGACCCAGGCCTTCCTGAAATGTCTTGACGCGGAAGTCATATTTCAGCCAGAGAGCCGAAAATGACTCGGGCTCGTTCGAGATCAGTATTGTTGAGGCTGAGAGCGTTGAGGATGGCATTGTTGGTTTGGAATCTCAAGGTGCTGACGAGGCCTCGTGCCCATTCGCCAACGGCCGCCAGTTCCGGACTCCCTCGGTGTGGTGTGCCAAGGAAGATAACAGCAGACGTAGAGTCAACAATATTTTTCAACCCGTCTTCCATAGCAGTCGATGATCTCGCAAGCATTTCCTTGACGACAACACCTCCGAGGCTGTGAGCAATGAAGACCAACGGCCGGTTGAGCTGCCTTTGCCTGGCAAGGGCAAACAGCAAGTCCTTACCATGGAAGAAGACAGTGTTTTGATTTGTTGCCGCGGCCATGTACTTCGTGACCTTGGTATCATAGCCGTAGACGAAGATGCGGGAGTTGGGGCACTCTTGTGGAAGAAGATCTCTGGGCCAGAACACGAGATTGTCCTCGGCACTGAGAGCGTCGGGTTGTTCAGGCTCCGACTTGGCCCCGATCGACGACTTGGTACGAGATCTTCGCAGCCGTGTTGGGAGAATGGAGCGCAGTGAGTCCTTGGTTCCACGCCTTCTCGGCGGAGAGACAAGGAGCGTCGTTGAGGCCTCACCAGCGGCCGCCTTCAGTGTCTGATTCCTGTGGCAAGGCCATGTCTTGAGCGGATGGCCTTGCAGTCCATGAACAATGATGATGCTAAATTCAGTCAGTTTTGGGAAGGAACGGGTAGAGGAGGAGGGTGGTGAGACGCACTCGACAACCGCAGACTCGGCGTCTGTGTCTGGTGCGTGGACCAGTGAGAGTCCCGTGTCGTGGATTGCCTGTTGCAGCATTGCATCTCATCTTGATTTGAACTGTCACCACCTGCAGCCTACTAGCAGAGACTAAAAAACTCCGTAGCCCACAGTGGATTGCGCTGAAAAGATGACGAAAAGTTGAGATTGCGTGAGGAAATTGCTGACGTCGCGAATCCGCGGGGCTCCCAGGCACCTGCCCATCCAACATTGAGCCGCGCTCTGCGTCACCGCCCTCCACCGTTCCGATTGGCGCGTTCTTCGGGACTTTGGTATCCTGCATTAAAGCGGATTCCAGAGCATTTCGTAAGGAGATTCCTCCTGCAACTACCAAGCGTTTAAATGAAGGAAGAACGAAAACCTCATTCAAAAGGGAAAATCGCCGTTGGGGCTCGAATCCATAATCGCCTCTACGGAAAAGCAAAAGCCCCCTCACTTAAATTCCATTCAAAACTTGCTTCCGAAGATATAATTACCACCCATTATCCATCATCATCCATAACAAACACCCACACACACACCAGGGGGGAAAAGAAGACAAAAAGCTCACCCGCCAGCTCCGAAGGGAGGTGGCCGGTTACGAAAACCCAGGTGGGTTTTACTTTGAACGGATCGGGATTCGAACCCATAACCCCCCGCGAACGGGGGGAGGGTCTTACAACCGCGCGAATTGGCCAATTGGCCACTCGCGGTCGTTGTCATTGTCGTCGGGCCGGTACGAGGATGAGGGAAGACGTAACTTATATACCACAGTTGAGGAAGATGGGGGCTGCGAACTGCAGTCGAAGATCCAACCATGGCTTAGAATAGTGGTATAATAATTTTTTTCCCCGGCAAACGCTAACATTTCGAATCTTCTCATTTTTATGTAGCAAACACAAGAATGTGTTCTAAAGGGAAAAGTGCATTGCTAGTTTCTTATACAATGGGTTAGATTGTGAAAGTCTTGAGAACATACTATGAGTGGATTGTGCTGGGTTCGGGCAAACTACCTCAGTCTCGCGAGTAGCTCGTAATTATCTAAATAACAATTCTCGTCTAATCAAGGTAACGATCAGACTGTAAATCGAGAGCTAAGTAGTACCGACTCTGGCTTGTTTTTTGAAATAACACCTAATTATTATCAAGAAGACTCTTCGGCAGGGACATCATCTTTTTATATAACCCACGAACCTACAAACTCTGGGATTAGAGAAAACGCACTCACACAACCGCACGAGTTTAATCCAGGGAAATGAATATGGTCTAGACGTAGCCAGAAACGTGTTTCCGGCTTGCTGTATTGCCTCATAATTTCTAGGATGAAAAATATCGAATAGGGGAGATAGCTCCAATTTCCACCTCATCCATGTTTGCCTGTGTCTTTTTATACGGCAATCAGAGAACAAAGATATTCGTCTGACGAGCCAACACGCCCCCCAGCGTTGCCGCCGGGCGGAGATGTCTCACCTCGGTCAAGTTGACCCCGAACGCAATCCAGGCTACCACGCCTCCCTGGGGCGATGAGCTGTCCACGTACGTCCACTCAAAGAATGGGTCGCTGGTCTCAGCCTCGGCTGCGATGAATACGTCATCTACGTTGCGGACTAGGGTGCCCGCGTTTACCATGTATGGATCCACTGCTTGGATGGTGTTGATGAGTGGTTGGTCGAAGAAGAACTGTCCAGCGTGGGTTACGGTGTTGCTGAAAAAGACGCCATTGGGGAGCCTAGCCGCGTGGAGGTGTGTTGCAACGTGCCTGTGTTTGGATAAGTTAGAATTGAGAGTATGGTATGGTGGGCGGACGATAGGACGCACACATGAGGACATCGGCCGGGGTAATGGCCAGGAAACATGATGCTGAAGGACACTGAGCCCTCTTGTTGGGTCTTCTGCAGGCCATGGAGCTAGGTGTTGTGGGCGTTGGCAGGATCTTGGGGGAAGTTTATACCGCCGAGACGCCTGTCGCGTTGCAGCTTGGACACAGATACACAGTCTTTAGTGACTTGAATAACAATGAGAAACAAGAAAGAGGGTCTCTGACTTACTCCACAACTCGACGTAGACGTTGGGAACAGGTTTGCAAGTGGACGAGTCAAAGACTTAGAGGTCCATAACTGGATTTGTAAACACCCCATGTTAGTAACAACGCCAAGTAAACAGGTTCCTGTAGCATCATACACCTATTAGAGATGTTAGTTAGATCACTGAGCTGATAATTAGGGAATGCGACTTGGGAGGAGAGCCAACTAACAGCAGAACCCCATCCTGATTCTCCGACAGATTGCTACTGACAAGCTCTCCCTCGACATCTAAAAACAAAGAACTACTTAGTCTTCTTCCACCCAACCAATGTAAGCACACTGTCAATGGAAGGGATATTTCTTACAAAACGGGCCCTCAGTCGAGTCCGGGGCCAAATCGCAGCCATTTCGGCCAACCGAGGCGAACTGCTCAAAGAGCTCCGTGACGGGGGGTAAGGTGAGTGATGTTCTCGTTGTTGGGCCGAGTGGTCAAGATCAACCGGATTACATGAGTCGTCGCGACCCATTATCAGCATCGAATACTTGACAGACCGTAGATGAGAGCGCCGTACCCTCCACACCGCGCTTCCGAGTCCTGGAAACTTCTCGAACAAGGTCAACTCGGCGGCGGAGAGCTTTCCCACGAACACGGTCGGCAGCCATCTGGTCAGCACAATGGGCCAGGCTCATCTTGCTGAACTGCGAGAATGCAGCATGGGCGGCAATCTCCTGGGTGACATCTCCATGGCCCAACGCGAGATGGGCGAGGCCCGGAAAGGCGAAGCCGACACGAAAGAGGAAGGTGGGAAGCATCATGGCTGAAGCACCAAAGGGAGTCTCGAAGTATAGAGGGAAGGAATTTCGCGAGGGTACTTGACGAGAGATAACGGGGGAGGAGGAAAGTAAGTACGGGGACTGGAGATATAAAGAGGAGAAAGCACATGTAGGAGGAGAGGGAGGAAAGAGGGCGGTGTGGAAAGAGCGAGAGAGATAGCAGCCGACATTTTCATCTGATCTACCTACCCAGCTGACCGCCTTAGACCGGACGACTGCCTGAAGGCTACAAGTTGGAGACGCTACTCCGACCACGATTAAGAGTTCGCCTGACGGAGTGACATGTTTGCCACGGTTTCACTAGGTGGTGTTGGGAGGGCAGTTGCAGCTAAGATGGCCATCATGTACGGAGATTTGGAGGAAGTTGTCTCCGGTTTACAATTCATTTGCAGGCAAGAGTGTTTGCATTCATGCTTTGGTAACGTCTTAAGTCATGGCTCAAATGTCGGAGGCCCTGACATGCCTGATAGACAGATGACTCAACTACCTGCACAAACATGAAGACAGCAGAGCGTAGATCTGCGCTATTCTTCCAAGTAGCCTCCAGTTTACATCTCTGATGGCATTGCGTAATATCATGCAGATGCAAACCCAACCCCAGAAGTACTGGCAGAGGATGATGCATGGCAAAGTCCATCGGGCTTTCTGCCCCACAATCCATAGCATTCCCCTCAACCTCCGACCAGAATTCACTCGGGTGAGCCTGGTTGGTCGACACTCAAGTCGGGATTCCAGCCCTTGGGCCGCTCGCTGCCTCGCACAGCCCGGTCGTAGCCGAGCTTCTCTACCTTCTGGACGGACTGCCGTGTGACCTCCAGCTTCTTCTCCCACGTGTTCCTGTTTCCGCCGCCCTGCGGGAGCATCTCGAAGAGACTCCCCAGATCGTGCATGTCCTGGACAATGGTGCGCGGCTCGTCGTCGCCTGTCTCGCCGCTGGCCATCTTACCGTTCAGGGCCGACGTGGTGGTTGCGAACCGCATCATCTCGCCTGTCAGGTCAAACACGCCGTAAAGATAATCCTCCACGGTGATGTCAATTACTGGGGCTGCAACACGCACAGGCTGCTGCTGCTGCTCGTCGGGGGTTGGCGTCGCGGCACTGGCGTCGGCCATGACGGCATCCTCGGGTTCGGACGCTGCTCCTTGCCGAGCCAGGTCTTCAATAATGGGCGTCAGATCGTCGTGGCTGATGAGGGTCTGAGTCTTGAGATAATGTGCGAAAGTGAGAGCCTCGACGAGCTCTTCCAGGCAGACGAGTGACCGGATGTAGCGGTAGCGGTTGATGCCCTGGATTTCTGGCGCCATGGTGGCCAGAAGTTTGGAGATTTCAGTCAGGCGTGAGTCAATTTCCCTTTGGATGTCCCGGGGAAGAGACTCGTCGATTTGGCGGACCCTTGACTTGTGTTAGCGATGCGAGGGGCTAACTAAGGAGCTGCCACCGAGGTCAATGTAGTGTACCGTTGTAATGAGAAAATGCTGGAGGATAGTGATAACGTTTGTCAGCTCCGTCGTCAAATGTGATGGAGAATAGCCGCTAACATTTTCTTGCTCAGAGCTGTGACGTCGCGGGAGGCCTTGCCGAGGCGATCGCGACGGTCATGGTGGGCTTCGAGCTCGTCGCGCAGCTGCTCGAACATGGGAGTGAAAGCGTTTCTCACAACGGGCACTGTCGACTTTTGGCCGCCCGACTTTGGTCCCTGGGCCCTCTTAGCATTGCCTTGGTAGTCGCGCTTGAAGCTAGACATGTTTGCGCCGCTGTGATTAACAATAGCGATTTTGATCTTTCGCTGTTGCTCGTCGTCCTCTTTGTCATCATCCATTTTTTGAGGTCGATGTCATTATGATGGAATTGGCGAGATTAGATACGTCGACGCCGGGGGCGTGCTTTTGTTGTTGTATGCAGTGGGTGGTGGAGGCGCTAAAATTAAATGTTAGGGCCTCCCCTTTCCCTGGAGAGACAGACGATTGGAACATGCAGCACAACGTCCTCAAATAGTAACCCGTCAACAAAAACGGGAGCCTCTCACCGCCTCGATACCGATTGCTTGTACCTCAAAAATTGTTTGATAACTGGTTTGAAGCTGCTTCAATATCAATCAGAAGGCGACTCGTCCAACAACTATGGTGGTGGCGCGTTTGACGAGGTGACACACCGCCAAAGTTGCTGCCCTGAAACAACCCTAGAAGGTCCTCCTCCACTGAACCTTCTTCGGCACCCCTACCTACTACCTAAGGTATAGGGGACAGCACTCAGAGACGTTCGATATAAAATTGGCCAGTTGAGCTGGTTTCCATCCCAATTTTCAGATTCAAGGAGAAAGGGAAAATAGAAATGGCAGACCAAGTACATCCATCTAGCCCATCGTCGATGAAGACGACATCGACAACAGCGACGACCAGGAGAAAGAAACGGGTCTCCTTCGCGCCTTTATATTCCCCTGAAGCCACCACTATCGCAACGTCATTTTTCGCGCGGCCACTCCCGCTCTATCTTTCGGCTGCTCTTTTACGCGTCGTCTTTCTCCTCTACGGGCTCTGGCAGGATGCCAACTCGCCGCTCAAGTACACCGACATCGACTACCTGGTGTTTACCGACGCGGCGCGCTTTGTAGCGCAGGGCGAGAGCCCCTATGCGCGCGAAACGTACCGCTACACCCCCGTTCTGGCATGGCTGTTGATACCTACGACCTGGGGGAACGCTGTGTGGTTCAGCTCGGGCAAGGTGCTCTTCGCGGCGGCCGACTTGGTAGCTGGGTGGCTGCTTGAGCGCGTCTTGACCACCCAGCAGCAGCACCCCCAGGACGTCGTGACGGCCCGCAAATACGCATGTATCTGGCTGCTGAACCCCATGGTCGCCACGATCAGCACTCGAGGTAGCTCCGAGGGTCTGCTGGGCGTGCTGGTCATGGCGCTGCTGTCGGCCGTGCTGGCCCGGCGGGTCACTCTGGCTGGCCTCCTGCTGGGATTTGGCGTGCATTTCAAGATCTACCCGTTTATCTATGCGCCTACTATCGTATGGCGGATGGATCAAGAGAGGATGGGTGGAAGTTCAAATCCCAAGGCTAGCAAGAAGCAGGCCGGCAAACCGACATCCTTATTCAACCTCATCAGGACATTCATCACACCAGCAAGAATTCAACTAACTCTCATCAGCTTGGCCACCTTTTTCGGCCTGAATGCTGCCATGTTCATGCTGTAAGCATCTCCCCCTTCATCCATATCACTTTTGTCATTATTAACAAACCTCACAGCTATGGCTCTCCCTTCATACAACAAACGTTCTTGCACCACGTCACGCGGATCGACCACCGCCACAACTTTAGCCCATACAACACGCAACTCTATCTCGCATCTGCTTTTCCAGATTTATCTACGCTGCACATTGAGTCCATAGCCTTTTTACCACAACTTATTCTCTCATGTCTTCTCATCCCTCTCGTCCTAGCCAAAAAGGACCTCCCGACGGCCATGTTGGCGCAGACATATGCGTTTGTGACTTTTAACAAGGTCTGCACAAGCCAGGTATGTCACACTCTCTATTTCCCCACTCGCTAGCTGCCAGAGGCTAACAAGGTACAGTATTTTCTATGGTACATGGTCCTGTTACCACTATATCTCCCGCAATCATCGTTCATAAAGAATAAGAGGTTAGGAGTCTCGGCCCTGGTTTTGTGGGTAGCCTCTCAAGGGATGTGGCTACAACAAGGGTACGAGCTAGAGTTTTTGGGCAAGAGCACCTTCCTGCCTGGCCTGTGGCTAGCATCGCTGGAGTTCTTTTTCGTCAACTGCTGGATCTTGGGCATCATTATTGCCGACGTAGCATAAAAGCCCTCCTCTGTTTGTTGCATATATTTGACTATGATGCATAAAGACAGAGCGAGCAAGCACCATCGTATTTATAAGAAAGAAATAGAAGTAAACGCAAGCAGAGCGAAGTAAATAACATGTGTATTGTCATAGTGCCATCTTCAGACTGTCTAAATCACGCCTATAACCTCGGTTCCTCCGCATGCACACCAAGATGTCCACCGACCAAATACATGCACGTAAAAAGGAGTCTTGTATTCACATCCCACTCATATCCCTTTACCCCTGTCCACCTTTCCCTGCCTACCTACACACACAAACTCCACACCCATCCATCCATCATCCCATATGTCATATCTCCCCCCTATCCTCCTTGTGACGAAGAAGCACCATTCCCTTGAGGCAGATGCAAGACAAACGCGGATGCCCCGGCATTTAGATAGTAGTAATAAGGCTCGAGCCCTGGAGACGCCACCTCTCTATTAACAATTAGCACCGGCCGCGCCCCCATCCCAGAAAAAAAGACCAAATAGCAAGAAAAAAGAGAAGGAAAAAAGAGTTAACACAAAAATATAAGACAATTTGACCCAAACGCCATGCTTCTAAAACCCATATGCTCGCGAACTGAAGAAAATGGGTCGATCGAGGGTTGTTGCACGCAGCCTTGTCACGTTATCGAGATACCCCCGCTCAACAGCGCGTAGTTTGACAGCTTGAGCGAGAGAGCCTTTGACTTTGGAAAGTCGGGGCTTATGGTCATGCGGCCATCCTTGTTATAACCGATCTCGCCGAAGGATTCGGCCAGGTCCTCGAAGCGTGTCGTCGGCCGGACGCGATTCAGCTCAGAGATGATGGCGTCGCTCCAGACGCCCGAGCACCAACCGCCGCGGAGGATGAAGTACGGGTTTAGCGGAGGAACGGGAGAGTCTATATTGCACAAGATCAGTCAAAGCCAAGCGTGCCAAAGAAAAATGAATGGGCTTACCGAGATCCACATAGCGAATCCGCAGGTACTCGACTGCCTTGAGCTTGCACAGGGCTCGGATACCCGCGAGGACCAGCGCCTCGAACGAGTTGATGAAATTCATATCGGTGATTCCAGATCCCGACTCGTTCCAGTGTGTTACTTGCCGGCAGCAGTTCTTGACTGTTAGATCGATCGACTTCAGCCGCGCTGCGCGTGGGTCCCTTTGCCTCGCCATCAGGTCGATGAAGAACTGCTTGCAAACCCGCCCGGTGTACGAGATGTGCTCCAAAGACGGCGATGCGGCCGCTAGCGCCAGCTTGGAGCAGAAGTGCAGCCTGTTCGACACCTTCAAGAAGTACGGCGGAAAAGACAACTCGCGGCGGTAGTCGCCCTCGATACACAGGTTGAGTGTGGTCAGCCGCATCGGCCTGGCTAGAATCTCGGCCATGGTGAGATAGCTCTTGGATTTGGGCTTGCTGTACGAGCCGTGCCATTCTTGCAGGTTAGGCAGCGCCGACGTGATCGTCTCAAAGTCCTCCTCTCCCCTGATCAGATTCCACTGCCCCTTGCAGATGAGCGTGCGGACCGAGTCGATCTTGGGCATCGCCCTCATCCGCGGGTCGTGGTCAGCCTCGCGGATCCAGTGCCGCACTTTCGGTGCCTTTTTACGCTCTCCGCCTTCCAGCGTCATGACGCACACCTCAGGGAAGACCTCGGCCACAAAATAAAAGGCCTCTTCCAGGGAGCAGTTGTCAACGGGCAAGATGTACGATGCATTGGTCAGCCCATCCGCGGTAACGGTGGGAAGGGTGTTGGCGGTGGATAAGGCCAGGGGCCCGTATTTGGGCTGGAAGACGGGGAACCAGATCTCGATGTGCTTGATGTACGGCCGCAGGTGGGGGTGGGCCGAGAAATACGCAAACGATTCCCGCAGCGACTCGACCGTGGCTTTCAGTTTGATGTGTCGATACAGCCTCTCCTGGATCAGCACCCGCCATGCGCTGCTCACCAGCGATAACTCAGACAATTCCTTCCTTCTTGGGTGCCGCAGCGCCGTCCCCCAGCGCATGATGGAGCTCTTGGACGCTGGCGACACACGGAAGCCGAACAGATGATCGAGGATGCACTCATGAATCTCGGCGGGAAAGTCATTGAGGTTCATGCCCACGCTCTCGCTCGGCGCCGGTATTTGGGTCAACGGCCCAGCGAAGTCTGGCTCGTCCAAGTTCATCATTGTGTCGGTGGGGCAGCTGAGGCAGCGCAGATCCGTATTCCGGGGTTCGGGCTGAGGGAAGGGCGTACTGCTCGGTCGTGTCGGGGGAATGAAGTCCTGCATGTGGACCTGGTCGAGTGGTGGACTTGACGGGCCTGGGGAAACAGGGTTCGAGGCCGTGGTCATGATGGAGGCCAGTTCGACTGTCGCTTGCCCTTCATCCTCGTGTATCGATTGAGCCCTCTCGGCCCTGGGGAGTCGCGTGTCGATGGTAAGGGGGTGGGAGGAGGAGCCGCCGCCGCCGTGGTCCCCGTCGAGGAACATCATGACAGAGCCGCTGCTGGGCAAAGTCATTGTTGCGTGTATGGTTGATCCGGGCAAAGATATCGTGTTTCAGTCGTCCGGTGGTTGGACGACCATGGCAAAGGGTCTTGGGTTGGAATTTTCCCCAAGAATGAACAGAACAGGCCAGCTGAAGCGCAGTGCGGCGGGTCTTGGTGGTGAGGAGGAGGAATGAAGCGGGTTGGCTGTTGGTTGGGCTTCCTGTCGGGCGAGTGAACGAGCGACCTCGCGAGGAACCAGACCAAATCAAATCTTGTTTCGACAACAACAGTCCGCCGGTTTCTCTCTAAACTCTGTTTGTGTTATTGTTTTTACAGACACTGTGTCGATGTCGCGTGGGCGAGCGCGGGGTTGGGTTGCGATCTTGGGCCGGATTGGCCGACTGGGCTTGTGTTGTCCAACAATTAAGGTTCGAGAAAGGCAACCTAGGGAAAGGTATCGTGTCGAGGTTGCGAGGATAAGATTGGCGTGGTGGAGGGTAGGCGCTTCTTTCTTCCTTTTTTTTTTTTTTTTTTGCGCTTCGCTGTTCGTTCGTTGTTCGTTGCTGAATTGTATTGAATTGGATTGGGTATCAAGGTGTCATGTGGATGCGAGTCGCCGTGAAGCGAGACAGAAAAAAAAAACCCCCACCCTGGAAAACCTGGGCATTACTTGCAACAGGCGCTTTCACTCAAAGCACTGCACTGCCACTCTCAGCTCAGCAGATAGCCATTTGGCCAATGCCAGGCTGGTTTTATTTTATTTTTACGGCGTAAATTGGCCTGAGCCGCCGACAACCCAAAATCGAACGAAGATATGGTCCAGGCAGAGTCTGTGCCCATATGGCGTTTAAACAAAAAGGCATATTTTGAAGGAATCCAACTCTTGTACTGTTGATTTTGGCGGCGGACATGAATCTCGCTGGTAACTCCCGTCGCTGTATACTGGGAGTCCGGGTTATTGGCTCGTGCTTTCCCTGCCAATGCCGACCTCGGTGCCTGGGTCGCGGTTGGAGGCCAACCATCATCAGCCGGGTCTTGCGTGTCTGGGCTACTAAATTCAATCATCTCAGAGTTCGTCGCTCCCATTGGCCTTCATCATGATGACCTTTGAGTGAGGAGAGGACATTGACAGGCCCGTTCTCCACGTCCGACTGCGGTGGGAGAAAGCAACTTGCGACAGGAGAGAAGTGGGGTTGGTTTGGCGTGACGAGATCACGGATCACAGTGGATGGTGCTGCTGCGCTGCGGGGCTCCAAATGACAATATTGGAAGTCGAGGCCAGGCCTTTTTCAATTCATCCGACTTAATTTTGTTTGTCCTTTGGCAACGCTCGCCGACTCGAGAAAGGATGACGACATTTTGTTCCGTAGTCTTTTGTGTACAGATTCTTTCAGTCGAAACTCGGGCCGGCGAGGTGACTATGAACGACAACTGATATGGATATGAACTAACTAGGTAACTATGTTGTATTGACTTCGTTCAACGCATTATCATTTGGCCGTGCCAGCAGTTTCGTACTCGTGCGTCCACGAGACGCCTGCACAGACTGGGCTGGACATAGAGTCTCTGTGGACGGACGGTTATTTTATCTGATGGTTCATTCTATTTTGGCTCATGGAGAAGAGGCAACGTAATCCCAGACCAAAAGGACGTCGAGAAACCACCCCGAGTTCCACCTATCAAGCTCAACTCGGCGAGCTTCTAACATGACTTGGCGCTCCCGTCTCATCTTTCCCTTCTTCGCTCTCACGGAAAGCCAGGATACCTGATCGCGTACGTAAGTCCTCCATGGCCTCCCCAGCTCTTGCAATGGTGCCTGCTTAAAGGAGATGCCATTGCCGAATGGCTATCCGTACACCGTGGCAGCATTCGGAGGAGTTGTTTGCAGCGAAACATGTTCAGGGTAGGTCCTGGCGCCTGCGGGGAGATTGGAAAAAGCTGGTGTTTCAGGATCCAGATGGCAGCAACATGTATGTACCCAGCTACAGTTGCATTCTGCCCTTCACGCCTGGTTCTCAGCTGTTTCCCCCCCTCATCTGCCGACCATCGATCTCATCAACAAGCTAATCGGCCAGTTTTGGATTGGGTTGGCAGGTTGGGTCCCCAGCAGTTTTAATGTTCCGAGCTGCAGGACATAGGAGGAAGCTCAAGCACTGAACGCATCAAGGAAGGCACAAAGGATGGGAAGATGAGAGGCAGCTAAGCCCAAATCCAGAGCGCCACCCCCGCGGTTTGGAGCCTCCCGAGCCCCGAGCACGAGAGCCCGCAGCCGCCAGCCAGTCATCCCCTCTGCCTGCAGCAACTTGCCTGCCGTCTGCAACAAGCTTATCGTCGCACCTTTGGAATTCTTTGTCCAGGTGGCTCCTGGCCCGACGATGTTGGCCCAACCCAGACACCCAACACCAACAACAAACAAGGCAGCACAAGTTACAGTTACACATGCGAATGCATAGCGGAAATTGCAACCAACCAATTCCGCCACTTAAGCATGCGGATCGCCAGAGTTTGTGATGACTGTAACTATTTGTCCAGGACCCAAGACGTGCTTGACGTTGGTCGAGACTGAGCCTCACTCCCGCAACCGCTGTCGATTGGCTGTCAACCCTAGTCCGCTTGATTGCAGGAAACCTTCAACCGGGAGACAGATCCCTCCCAGGCCCTCAATCCCCCGCGACCAGCCACGGGCACAGTCAACTGCCATAAGGCTCGAGATGGCAGTGCGTCAATGGCAGTCACCAGCGGCCAGCCCACAGCCCAGAAAGAGCATCAGGCGGCGGTGATGCCATCTAAACACAGGAATCTAAGCTTCTCTATGTACCCAGAATGCAAATGACCCTTGGAAACGCGACAGACGCTGGCCTATAACCGCCTCGCCGCGGGAGATCACAGGCGATCTTTAATGCACACGCCCGAGAACAGCCTCTTGTTCCATCCTCACGGAGCTCTCCCCTTGCCCTTCGACGTTTGCAGCGTTTGCAGCGCCCTCGAAGTGGCGGACCATCCGATGATACTGATTAGAGGGCTAACAGACCCGGCCGTCGCGCGGAACGGCAAGTGCCCGTCGCCCTCTTTCAGGCTTCGGCCCCGGAGTGAGGCCATAACATACTATGTGAGTTTATGGGCAGCCGCACCGTGGACATGCTGGCGGCCAATCTCGCCTGCCAGCTAGGCCTTGTATCTCGCACGACGCTGTGTTTGAAGTTTAGTAGGGGGGCTGTTCTCGCGTATACACGTGTGAGCTCGCTGTGAGCTGGTCGCAGCCAGCAGAACAGACGCCGACTCGTTGAGCTGCGGAGCAGATTCCCGATTTCTATTGGCAGCCTAGCATCAGGCGTTTGACTTGGCATCCAAGCAGCAGGTGCCGGGGTACCTGGAAAGCCGCCTCCACTGACGCCGTTTCTTGCACCCCCTTCACGTCGCACCCTGCCCAAAACAGCCAAGCCATCGCGAAAGGGGGTGGTTCAACATGGAGCCGCTCCAGTTCATGCGCTCCCAGTTAAAAGCTGGCTGCATGCCGCTCTCTGTTCGTCTTGATATTCGTTATTCTCGTTGTTGACTTGCCATTCTTGTTACTTGCTTTTGTCCACCAAGGTCCTCCTGATCGTCTTCCTTGGCCTTCTCTTCTTGTTGTGCTGCGCATATCCCCCTTATACACGTTTGACGGGGACTTCTGTCTTGGGCGCGCATACTCTTCATATCGTCCTTCGTTTCTCTTATAACTTTCTCTCTTTCTCGTTCCCCCGTGGAAGCAGCAGCACAACCTTCGGCGCGCCCTAACTACTCCTTTCTATCCCTTTCACGTCACTTACATATTTACCATGGCGGGCCGTCTCTTCGTTTCCGTTGCCGCCTTCTTTCTCTTCACCGTCTCTGCTCTTCCTGAGCCTCGCAAGGGACATTACTTCGGCGTCCCTGTCTCAAATCCCGAACTTGACGCAGCACAAGCCGTCGCAAACAAATATATTGTGGTTTACCACAGCAACTTTAGCGACGATGCCATTGCATCCCACCAGGCCAGCATTATCAAGACAATAGCGAAGCGCAACATTGGCAAGCGTGGCGAGAGGTCAGGAGTGTTTCTCTCCACCGCTGTTAACGCCATCAAGATCAATACCTGGCACGCCATGACCCTCGAGGCCGACGACAGGACTATCAACGAGATCTTTGACAGCGACATGGTCAACTACATTGAACAAGATGCCTATATCAAAGTCAACGCCAAGCTTGTCCAGAGGCCAGCAACCACAGGGCTTGGCCGCATCAGCCATGCTGCCGTAGGGAACAGGGAGTATGTCTTTGACAGCACCGCGGGTGACGGTATCACGGCGTTTGTGGTCGACACGGGCATCAGGGTTTCGCACTCCGAGTTCGAGGGCAGGGCAACCTTTGCGGCCAACTTTGTCAACGATATTGTGAGTCAACCTACTAAATTTCCTCTTGGTATCGGGATCTCCTTGCTAACAGCATGCAGGACGATGATGAGAATGGCCACGGAAGTCACGTTGCTGGAACCATTGGCGGCAAGACCGTTGGAATTGCTAAGAACGTGAAGCTTGTTGCGGTCAAAGTCCTGGGTGCCGACGGAGCCGGCTCAAACTCTGGTGTCCTTGCTGGCATGAACTTTGTCGCCGACAATGCTACAGCAAGCGGACTTAGAGGCAAGGCAGTCATGAACATGTCACTCGGCGGCAGTTTTTCGAGGGCCATCAACTCGGCAATCAATGCCATTGCCAATGCTGGCGTGGTGCCTGTTGTCGCAGCTGGCAACGAGAATCAGAACACGGCCAACACGTCTCCCGGCTCTGCGGCAGCGGCCATCACAGTTGGCGCCATCGACCAGCGAACCGACGAAAAGGCATCCTTCTCCAACTTTGGGCGCGGAGTCGACATCTTTGCGCCCGGCGTCCAAGTTGTTAGCGTGGGCATCGCTAGTGACACGGCGAGCGAGTCGTTGAGCGGAACCAGCATGGCCAGCCCCCACGTGGCCGGCCTGGCCGCTTACCTGATGGCCCTGGAGAACATCACCGACGTCACAGCTGTGTCAAATCGCATCAAGGAGCTGGCCACCGCCACGGGAGCGACGGTGAAAAACAACGCTGCCGGAACAACCAATCTGATTGCAAACAATGGCAACAAGTGATTGGACCAGACTATTTTTGCATAGGGGATCATTCAAGGGGGGGAGGGGGGTCTGTTTCAAGCCTCAAAATAAATGGGAAAGAGAGAAAAAAAGAGAGAAAAAAGAGAAGAGGTTACATTCGCCAGGTAGCAGGCTGTACATATATAGAAAGCATATAGCACCCGGAGCATTTTTTTAAAGGGTGCGTAGTATATATATCATTTTTACTGGCCATTTCGGCCATCATTCTAAAATTTGACCACTCTCAAGATGTTCCCGAGACTTGCGATATTTAACTATCGAGGGGGAAGTCACAAAATGGCTCTACAAAACGAAGTACTTTTGAATTGAATGCCCTAGAAGTCCACAACAACAACGGGTGTTTCAACGCGCGTTGTTGAAGGAATACATGTTGTGGAGCAAAGTCTGGTGAAAAAGACGATGGAACGTCTCAGATCTTTAACCGTACGACGTTTGTTAGTAGATCGGTCCCTTTTTTAATATTTCTCTTTACAAACTAACGCAAACAATAATCACATTCAGTCCTAAAACATATGGTTAGATGTGATCACTCGGTTACCTCTCACACGAGCAGATCCGAATCACTAGCGAAGGAGGGGGGATAACAAAAGAAATGGGGAGAGACACCTTCGCCAGCTTATATGTGTCCCATTTTGCATCCGGCCGGTCATTCTCGGACCTCATTGCCAAGTCTCCAAGCAAAGCCTCACAAGATGATCGGTGCATAGCCCGACATATGTACGCACAAATGAAACCCTCCTCGGATTCCTAGCCTACACAGTATATTTCGTCTGTATCAAAGTATGAATAAGGAAGCCGTTAAGCGGCTCGGCGGGTAAGACACGTGGATTTTCCAAACACAAACACACGCGCGTACCATGTAACGCGTGCGTGTGGATGCATGTACACGTTATATATAAATGTGGTCAGGCAACCGAGACCCTCCTCCCTCCTCCCTCCTCCCTTGTTCGCTATTGCATTGACATCGATCGCCGGGGGGGGGGGGGGGGGGGAGTTGTATTAATGCAAACGGTTTAAAACCCCCCAAAAAATAGAAAAATTTTTATACAAACCAATTTTGGAAAAGTTAAAAGCAAAAAAAAAAAAAAATAGAAAAAAAAAAAAAAAATGTCCGAATAACAATCTAAAAAACAACCTTACCCAAAAAATAAAAGGGAGGACAGAAAAACCGGTCCCCGGAAAACACGC